>JAGVVM010006283.1:0-39512 GCA_019149425.1 Psidium friedrichsthalianum
GGGAGGGAGTGTCAGTTTCTAGTAACGACTTGCATGCCAGCCTATATGCCAAGTGTTAGTCGTTAGTTTTCTTTTACGAACTGCAATGATCACTTATTTATGATGCCTTGATGTTGCTTCAATGTCTGTATTATCAGACCTATCTTTGCTTGTGATCTTTTATCAATGTGGCTTCTTTTGTTGCAGTTTCAAAACCAGGTCATAATTCTCATATGACTTAGTGATGGCAATGTGCATCCTCTGCTTAGATAAAAAAATGAAAATATAGATAAAATCAATGTGCGCAATATATGCGTCCTCTTCAGTCTAGGCTTTGTGCATAAAAACAATGAAAATGAAAAATAAAAAGCTCAACTTTCCAAAGGTATTTTCTTTCATAGACACACATGTTAATAGCATTTTGGTGTTGAATTTAATCATCCAAAAAACACCATTTGGAGTTTAATAAACTTCAAAGAGTGTTCACAAATCCATCAACTTTCATCAGGAAATCCAGAAATGTTTTTCTCAAAGGTATATTTACTTGAAAAACACTGAACAACTTTCACACCATATCACCCCCCTTTCAAAAAACCACTGTCACCCTGCCCCTCATAAACAATGTTGCATAACACAAATTTTTGAAATAAACCAGATACTTTGACTAAAGAAAGTTGTGTGTCTTTTCAAGTAAGATATACACTTTGAGAAAAACATCACATAGCATTTACCTGATGCGCAAGGTTATGATTATGAGAACACAACGGGCATCCTTATAAACTCCAAATGGACGTATTTGCTGCCAAGAGTCTGTGCCAAAAGACAGTTCAACATGTGTGACGATGAAATAAATATTTGCCTTCTGTGCAAGTGTGAGCAATGTATCCTTCACTTTTCGCATGCAAATTATGCACATAAACCATAGACTGAAGAGACGCATATAGTCCGAAGTCATTAGACATTATCATGCAACTTCTCAATTCATTTTGGTCTAAGCCAAATCATGCATTATTGCCATCACATCATCATATGAGAATTATGATCCTGCTTTTAGAACTGCAATAAAAGAAGCCACATCTGATAACAAGATCACAAGCAAAGATAGGACTGATAAAACAGACAAAGAAGCAACATCAAGGCATCATAAACTAAGGTGATCATTTGTCAGGTTCGTGAAAAGAAAAGGCAATGACTTACACTGGCACAAGGCTGGCATGCCAGTCGTTGACTAGAAACAGACAGTGTTCCCCATATGTGAAACCGCCCAGGGGAAGAACTAATGGGGCTTCACATGCTGCATGGCCAAAGTAAAGTGAACCGAAACTGTAAAACCAGCGGAGAAGAATTTGTCATTGCCATATTTCAAGGAAGCATGTTAAACACTGATTTAGATCTAAACTCTCAAAATCAGGAATAAACAAGAGGAATTAGAAATGCTATAACCTGGTTATCACCAAAAGCACCATAGCAATCTCCATATGGAGTTCAGGACGGTGGTACGCTGGGTGATCCACAAATACCTGAGAAGTTGCATAACAACTCAACACTGAAACAAAGGTTCAAAATGAATTCTCGTGATATTAAAACTTTACTGAACGTGCTAATGTGGCTTCTGGAAAAAATAGTTTTGAGTTATCCACAACTCGCGGGTCCTGGAATTACATCATGAATGGCATTTAGACAATTCATACCCAGTCAACACCTTTTCTATACTCATGGAGAAAGAAACCTCGTGAACTCCATCAAACAATGGATTTTAATGCAACGGTCCAAATCAAGAGCACCAGCATATCTTTCATCTGCAACAGTTCCATTTAGATACATGGGAGAGACAACCATAACACGGTGTCCACGAGCAGCTAGGGCTATTGGTAATGAACCACATACATCTCCCAAGCCCCCTGTCTTAGAATAAGGAGCTGCTTCAGCAGTCACAAAACAATATTGTAAGATACTTTGGTTTGGGCTTCCTCTTCGCCTTCTGTTTCCCCAGTCTCTTTTATCTCACCAGTGCTTTTGTCTCCTCAGCAGTAGCAACTTCCACAAAATCTATACAATACATTGACTATGAGAATGATAATGACCATTTCACCGCATTCAAGAAACTATGAACAATTCAAGAATATGCAAGGCAAAATCTCGCGAAGATCTCATCTGGAAGCAACAATACTGAAATATTACAGACAAGGTTGGTGTCATACATATACAACTCCTTTTCTCACAATGGATTGCAGAACTCATTCAACAATTCAAGTTACTCTGAAACGTGTAAATCATTAACCTGAGAACTCCACGGAACATCTGTAAGAGACAAAAAGTTAAACAAAGTTTTTTTCCAGCATACAAAAAGCTTGTACTGGAGCATTATCACTCGTGGAAAAGAGCTGATGATCTAACAGTTGACAAAACTGACAGATCCCTATAGACTATCCGAAACGGACAAGGAAATCAAACATGACCATCTGATAGAATATGCAACTAAGGTGGGCAAGAAAAATCAGAACGCAAAGCCTCCGCAAGATCATCACCATGCAAATTCAATAAATCCCAGCAAATAAGCCAAAGGTGTTGCGACTAAAGTTAGGAAACATGTTCCAACATGTCTATCCCAATGTCCGGTTTCAGTAGAAAAGCATGTCCACGATCTCAGGCCAGTCTGTTTTCTGTTTGAAACTAAGATTGTCCTAGCAACTGCCAGCGTTAACAAACAGGGAGGCGAAACAATCAATCCTACCACGGCCAAGTGGAACACTGTGTATAATGATGAAATTGCTTCACTGGTAGAACAACCTCAGTGCACCAAGTAAGCAACTTAGGAGAAGCGAAGAAGGATCGGGGGAATGCAATGATCTCAATCACCGCATCATCTTGGCTAATAATCAGTTCAGCACGGTCATTTCCGAATCCTATCAGTCATCCCATGGAAACCAAATAGCAAGCAAAAATCAAATCCCACCGAGCGCTTACCAGGCCTGTCTGAGGAATGAGGCGAACCCAACAACAGAGCCAGAGGCATCCCTCTCTGCACCTAACACCAGCCCACCACCACCCCCCCTCGGATTTCTGCTCTTCATCTTCAACCGCGAACTCGTCCTTCGACGGCGAGCCACCGAAGCCGCCGTCGCGTTCACCGCTCGCCGATCTCCTCAGCACAACACAGCCGGCTCCTGCACTCTTTCTCCAGCACGAAAAGAAAACGCGCTTGCCCGGTCGATCCGAGACGCCAGTGCCGGCTCGCGCTGAACGTGCCGGCGTCGTCCTACATGGAGTAACCCGAGCGAAGTGCAGAGTCTCCATTGAGAGGTCCTAGCCGGAAAGGCGAAGACCGCGAGCTAGCGAAAGCAGAAACGAGAGGGAGCGCGAGAGATTTTCCTGGGAATGGGGACCGAAGAGAGACAAGATATGGATTCGTTGAGTGCAAGGCGGGATTAGCGAGTGCCTGGATCCCAACGAAAGGACGGGAGTGCATGATCGAGTGCCGCGCTTCGGACACCGCGAAGATGACGTGGCGCGTCTTCTTTGGCCACGTCATAGGGTGACGGCTTTTTGGGCTACGTGTTGAGTTGTGATGGGAGATTGGACGGCGTTCCCATGGAACGACGTGTACTGGACAATTCTGCAAAGAGAGAAAGTACATAAAGATTTTAGATTGCGTCACTCACGTGAGATCTCGCCACCTCCGTCTCTTTTTTGGAAAAAGAAAAGGTGCCTTACATTAGGGTCCCGCACTTAAGGAATATTATATCTAAAATCAATCAATCTAATTACGAAAATTCGAGATTAACAAACATTTTTAGTTCACGTCCTGAAAATGTTATTACCGCACTAAGAGATGTTAATGCTAGCAATTTTTATACATTAATGTTTTTTTGGGCATTACAAATGATAGTATCGTGATCCGGCACAATTCTTGTATGATGATGAGTTATAATAACGAATCAGGCTATGAATCATGTCGCGATCAGGACATAAATCGGATGTGATATAGGCATTGGACCAAGCCATAGATTAGGCATGGTGGTCGTGGACCAAGCCCAATGGCTGACCAAGGCCGACCTGAGATGGCCAGGCACGATCCAAGACGGCTTGGTGTGCCAGCCCTAGTATTCTAGAACATCCAAGATTATTTTAGGGGCAAGGCAAGCAATGATGATACCTTATCTATAGGATCCTGTGGCATGGGAGATGTGAAGAATCTCATGATGGACGGCTCATGTAAAGACAAAGCATAGAAATCCAAACAGATAAGATAAAGGCAATAAGACAATGAATGAAATCCATTTTTATATAAATAGGGGTGTCCCCCATTTGCAAGAACCCAAAAATCTGGTTATAGTCCCATTCTCTCCCTCAACTCTCTAACTCTCTCTCTCTGCAATTTGAGTGGCCAAGTGAGCATGAGCAATCGATCCTCGACGACGCTTGGCTTAGGCGATCCATCTATTTCACCACCCTAAGTCGCTACATGATCTCAGTCGCGACCACCAACCTATGACAATAGGCTTTGATAACATAGTGAGCTCCATCTTCGGCCGTTGCCTCATAATCGCATCTACTTCTCGATGCGATTAGTAAGTTTTCACGTGGAACAAGCAACTTCGATGATAATCTAATCTGGAATTTATTTTTATAATCAATAACTTTCTCAACCGGAAAGTAAAGGCCCACACGTATCCGGTGGCTCGTCTGCGTGATTAGTAAGTCCCGGTACTGACAAAATGATGACGAATTTGGATTTGCTATAGTGGCTTGCAATGGGAAAGAGTTGGAATTTGCACGTGATCGGTAACTCGTCCACGTGAAGTCCCCGGTCTTCGTATACAGAAAGAACCGTCAATTTTTAGTGATTTGACATCTGTGCGTGATTAATAAATTTGATTTGACAACGGAAAAATTAATTAATTGATTAATTAACTTTTACTTTAATATGAAATTCTGCATCGGACACGTAGTTCTTCTCCCCTACCGTTGAGAAAGTATTTGCGCGGATCTGGATTGATCCATGATCCATCCCATCGAGCGAGTGCATTTAATGCAATGAGCACCGATTGCATTTAATGCAATGAGCAGCGACCGTTGATGCGGTAAACTTTTGTTTTTCCACGTAAAAAGATTTCTATAAAAAAAAAAAACTAAAACCATTTAACTTTTTTGTTATTTATGAAATTAGTAATGGCTTTGACTCTTTACTTACAATTTACCATGTGATCCGACTCATGTTCTATGCATAAAAAAGATCGATGAGAAAGTGAATAATTGCGCGGCCAATCTAAGGGCATGCATGGTTAAAGATTCTCATTCAAAAAAATGATTCCGATTAAAATTAATTTTCTAGTTCTATGCTCTGAACGCGTTTAGAATATCATAATGCATTTGAAAATTGCACGAAATTTTTGTTCCCAATTATTATTTCTCTTTTTAAATTTTTTCATTTAAATTAAATAATTAAGTAGTTATTTTGTGAAATATCATCATATATTTAAATTAATTGAAGATTAATTCATATTGATTCTCTTGTATAACATATTGCATATAATATTTTTTTATGTTATCCCATCTAATTGTCATGTCATGACAAGTAATTTTAAACTTAAAATAGAAAAGATCATGTAGGGTTAGTGCGTGATAGATTAGTTTGGACTCTCCCTTGCCTATATCAAATTGTAAAAAGGGAATATTGAATTCGATCTTATTGTAATCGGTGACATGTATATGTGTGCATGCAATAGAGTCGCCACTAGTATTTGAAGAAGTTAGATTGGAAAATTTATCGAGCGATTGAAAGAAATCGTTCAATTCTATGTAACTAGAGAATTTTAGGGTCCAGGGACCTAGTTACATCATGTTTCCACCAATGCTCTTTCAGCATCGAAGTGAAGTATTTTCTAAACGTGTTTCCTGCAAATTTTTTATTATTTTTAAACTTATGAGGTAAGCTAATGCTTAGTGTTCATAGGTGTTGTTTTTGTCTTTTTCCAAATTTTATAAATTTAGACTAGTCTAAAGTACTAAACTTAGGTAAATCACAACAAATGAAATCAACTGCGCAATCCATGAATAATGGCATTAATAAATCGCATCATAAAATCCTAATGAAATTTCAAGGGCTTAGAGAAATGTGGATCGGTTTCAAAATTAAAATCATTTACGTTATCAACATGATTCTCGTACTTTTTTGTTTCGAATAACAGAATCAGAGAACCAGAATCATTTCCATGCATATCTTAAGCAACATTGACACGTGACATGATATACCGACATATGAATGTATTATTTAAAAAAAATACATAATTTCGAAGCGTTATATATTAAATGTGTATTTTTATATACACATGATAATTTATCAAATATATATAACAATATTAATGGTGAATTTCTTATTTTTTCTTCTTTCATTAGGGATTCGTTTTGCTTGTTGGATATTAATTTTGAGATGGTTGGATATATATACTCCATTTGGACTATTAATTGATTGAAAATGCTTAAAATTGACAACGTGCATGTCGTTGGAGTATTTAGAGCATTGACCACTTGTCAATCGCATTTGGAGAGTTTCAAAGTGTCGACACACGTCCGACACAACACGAAGGCTCTCAAACAGCGTTGTGCTTTTGCCAACGTGTTAAAATTAAACACAATCATTGAATCAAACAATATGCTAACATGTTCAAAGCTAATATCCATTGGTTATATCTTTTGCCAAATTAAATTGAATCGAGGCTCTGATTATTTACAAAAAAATAAACGATTTGAATTATTTCCCAAAAAATGATCGAGAATATTTGAACATAAATTATTGTCAACAATTTATTTTCATTGGATGCGTTTGCTTTGTGAAAAATGAACAATTTAGGAAACATGTTTCTAAAAAATTGCTTGCAATATTTGAAATAATTAATCAATGAAAAATATTATCATTATTAATAATAAATTATTATTGACACCTGATTTTTAATTACATTTTTATCTTAAAAAAATTAATATAAAATTCATAAAAATTCATAAAATAAAATAAAAACTTCGGGGGACCTTGGCCAAGCCTAGGGAACAAATTTTGATGAAAAAATAAATTTTCATATTTTTAGTATTTTCATGTATTTTATTTTTAAAAATTCATAGAAAATCAAGCAAAAATGAGAAATTGCAAAATCAACTTTGAAAGCCTTGGCCAAGCCTAGTAACTATTTTTTAATAAAAAATAATTTTTAATAAAAAATAATTTTTATTTTTTTTATATTTTTTAATATTTTTTAAAAATTAGAAAAATATTTTAAATTTATTAAAAATAGCATTTGAGGACACAAAAATATGAAAAAATAGTCAGTATTTTTATTTTTATTTATCTTCATTTTGCTAAAGAAAATCTATAAAAATTAATCTGTAATCGAAAATTACTTTTTTAATCTCATTTTTAGATTAATTAAAAAAATTATAGAAAATTCATTTTAGTTATGTAATTTTTTATTTTTTGAATTTCTGGAGTCGTGACATTGTCCTCTATAGTCCTAAATTTTCAATGGCCTGATGGTGTATTTTTCGTTATTACGTTCGATTTTACGAATTTAATTTATCATTTGACGGGTCTCTCTCTTCTATTTTGGCATCTTCTTCTTGGGTATTCTTGTCGTGAACGGACTTTGGTCAGTTCCTAAGCTAGTAGAGAAAGCCAAAGAAAGAAGAGAGAAAGTCAAGAAAGCAAGAAAGGGAAAATGATAGAAAGTGGAGCACATTAAAAAAATGACGGGAGAAAAGCTTACTAGGGGAGGCCTCCTTTGGTGGAAGACGGAGAGGACTAAAACAAAAAAAAATGGAGAAAGGATGAGGGCCACACACATAATGGAATGGCTCCAATGAGAGGTTCACTGAAAGCAAAAGAAAAGGACCATCATTCTAAAAAAACAAAGTTGACAAAAGAGAGGAGCACTCAGGAGGGCATTGAGAGGGACTTTCGATGAAAGCATGAAGATGGCTATCTCAATAAAGCCATCACCGAAAAGAGAGAGAGACAGAGATGGACTCAGAAATAAGAGAGGTGCTTCACCTAAGAAAGTTTCTCTGCAAGTTCAGCCACAGTACAAGAGATACGTCGAAGCTCCCGGCGCAAAAGCAAACTCCAATATTGCCCCTTCGAGCTTCGTGAAGCCACGAGGAATGTCTCGAATCCCTTCGTTCGCCATTTCGTCGCCGGAATAGGCAAGTGCCACGGTCAAGTGCTCGGAGGTCCATCCATGGCAGATTCTTCGTTCCTTCATCGATTTCTATTATTTTTGGTTCTGTATCTTCCTTAGCACTGGCTGATCTCGAAATCTATGTATGTTTTGTAATTTCGTTGCATAAAACCTTCGAGCCGACGTTATAAACCTTTGAACCTACTTCGAGCTCATTTTCAACGTCGATTGAGTGATCGGGACCTGAGGTAAGCTTCCTCTAACTCTGTAGAAGCCTACGGATGTTGAGAATAACTTGATATGTTGTGTATGCTTGCTCGAAAATCTACAATGACCAAATGTGTTCGTGCCTTTTTCAAGTAGTTTCCACCGTTAGATCATGTTGAATTTTGGATATGTTATAGCCTGCGTTAAGACGATTCTAATGATACCAAGATCGCTCAAATCAGAGAAGATCTCATCATTGAACGTTGTTGGGAAGTTCTTGGCCGTCGGTGATCTTCTTCAACCCCTCGCGCGTTGACCGGTCAACGCACGAGGTGGCGCTGACGTGGCTGCCATGTGACATGTCACGTCAGCAGCCCATTTTTCAAAATAAAAAATAATAATTTTCAAAATAAAAAAAAATCATTTAAAAATTATTTTTGAAAAAAAGTCTTTCTGATCTAGTGCCAAGAATTTGCCATGTGTCACCTCTGTAGCCTTCGGATTAGAAATAGATGGGATATTAGAAAAATGAATAAAAAATAAAAAAAATACCAAAACTATGTCGTTTTGAATTCAGTTAAAACCTGCGTGGGTTTGGGTTGGGCCTTTAGGTTCATGGGTCGGGTTAACCTGACTCGATCCAAAAATAAATAAATAAATAAATAAATAAAAATTAAAAAAATGCAATAAAAAATCCAAAAAAAGGAAAATTCATAAAAATCATAAAAAAATTCTAAAAAATTCCAGAAAAATTAGAAAAATTCCTAAAATTCCCAGAAGACTAAAAATTAGGAAATGAATCATTTTTGCTGATGATCCTATTTTTTACAATTTTTTTACAAAATTTCAAAATGACGATTTTGCCCCTCATGAGCAAATCGTCTCCAGAAAATTTCAAAAAAAAAGTCCAAAAATCACAAAAAAATTGGAAGTGGTCAACCTTGACTGGCCAAACTCATGTTTCATGATTTTTGCTCCCATTTTTTTTTTCCAAATGATAAGTTTACGCCTCATGGGCAAACTGTCTCTAAAAAAATCAGGAAAATTTCAGGAAAATCTCAAAAAATTGGGAAAATAGGAAATGACCACATTTAACTGGTTTGACTTATTTCTCTTCCCGAGCTTTGAAAGAGACCATTTTTCCTTCTGGTTAGTTTGACCCAAACCTTTCCGAACTTTCTCAAATGATTTTTTGTGAAATTGGTACCGAAATGGCATTAATTGAAATTAATGTAACCAAGTCCCCAAAACTCATTGATCTCTGGTTCGTAGAAATAAAGTATTCTCCCAATACTTTATTTAGGTATCTATTCAACCTACTCAAAATGATTAGTGGCGACTCCATTTGAAAATATTTGCATGTTAAATATTAAATCAAAGTTGCGATTCGGTAGGATGAGGGAAAGTCCGAATTAGTTAGTCAATTAACCTAATAATCTATTAGCCTTGAATAATTTTTTAGGGTCGCGACAATTATGTCTAATTTTTCTTTTGTGAACACTAAAAAATATCAATTCATTTTTACGAAACAAAAAGGCATGAAAACACCAAATGTATGTAGGATTTTATATCGCAATAAAAATTGATGAAATCAAATATTGCAACTAAAAAGTATTTGATCTAGCTTTTTTTTTATCGAATTTCGATCTAGCTATTATTAGCTACAAAATTGCAGCCTGTAAAATTTGTAAGGAAAATTTCAAATAAAGTATCAAGTCCCTTTATTTTCTCAAATAAAGGTCTAAAGTACTCTCATTGTGTAAAAAAAAGGACATGAAGTGCACATTATTTCAAATAAGGTCTTGAAGTGACTATATCAGCTTCAAAAAAGTAAAAAAAAAGGTGACAGATCCATCAGGGTCATTGGCACCTCAACGAGGGCTTGCTACCCCTCACCTCAGCTAGGAGAGGGCTGTGACCCTCTCCTAGATCTGGACGAAAGTCACCAGTCCTCGCCCAGTTCCGAGGGTGGGGCACAGCCCTTGCCCAAACTAGGCTGATCGTCGTCAACCTTAAGGGCTAGCAAGCCCTTGCCCTCGCCCTCACTCCTGGTCAGCGAGGGCTGGCGACCTCATTGGTCGTCGTTGGGACGACGAAGGTGGGAGTCCTATGAATCTCTTCTTCATTTTTTTTACTTTTAATTTTTAATTTAATTTAACTAATAATATTAAGTTAAAATTACATTTTGACCAAAATGCCATTGATCGGCGAGGTCAGACCCTTATTTGAAATTACTATAGCCACTTCAGGCATTTCTTTAATATAACGATGATACTTTAGATCCTTATTTAGAATAAAAAATTTACTTAAGGCATTTATTTATAAAAATGAAAGCACTTGAGACCATTTTTTGAATTTTTTCCAACTTTGTAAGATGTTGGTGAAAAAAAAAAACTTGTAAGATTGTTCGAAAAAAAGGAGAAGAAAACTTCGTACGATCAAGCCGTCGATTTTGCAACGTCCACGCGGCACAACCTCCAAGGACCAGTCCTGCACCCCCAACGGCGTATCTCCGTCAGGTACGGCTTTTCGGTTGCAGAGTGCATAACCATCGCGCTTCGACTTCGTATTCGTCTCTTTCATAGCACCGTCACCCTCTCTCTTCTCTCTCTGTCCCTTCTTATCACGCTCGAGAGATCGCCGTCGGATAAAGTGTAGCGGAACGCAGAAGAGTAGGGCTCAAGTTTCCTCCGTCGCTTTCGTTCGCCGTCGCTGCTGCATTGTCGTCGCTCCCTCAGTCACGCTTTCGCCTCTTCCATTCCCTTCTCCTTTTCGTTCGCGCTTTTCCGACGTTCATGTGGTGCCGTGTTTGCTCGTTGATCGGTATCCGGTTTAGTATATTGTATCAAGATTACCTCTGGGAGTTCTCTTTGCCTGTTGTTATGTCGAATCACGTTTGCGCGATGCGTCGTCATCTTTTGGTTAGGGTGAGTCGGAAAGAATGCCGTGTTTGAGCCTGCTTGAACGATCGTTTCTATCAGCTAATTCCTCTAGTGTTCTCATGTTTACAGTATGCTGTGCCCTCTGTTCTCTTCAATCCGTGCAATGAAAGGACCAGGGAAGAATATTAGCTAGGAGAAAATTGTGAAATAAAGATCATCTTGCCCTGCAGTGTCTTTTGCAAAATGTGTAGTTTTGAAACTCTTAACAGTCAAATATGTTTATAAAATGAAGTTTTTCCTCTACTCTGTCATTTGTGCTTTTCTACGTGAGTGGTCTGTGTTGAGCTCGTCTTAGCCATTTCCTTTTGGTAACAGATTGTTGGGCTGTCTAAAGATGGAACCAAGCTGCTCGACTAGTGGGAGCAATAGGAAGAGGCGTGCGGACCATGTAACTGATGAAGGTGACGTGGACAGGGTGTATAGATTTACAGTACTGTTGCCTAATGGTACTAGTGTTGGAATCACAATTAGGGATCCCGACACCCTGATGACTTTGGGAGACTTTGTGCTTATGATCGAACGGAGATACATTCGAGCCGAAGCGCAAGATCCATCCCTGAAGTCGAAGCGTCCCATAGAATGGAAGAGCGAGGAGTTATATATCGAGGACGCAAATGGCGAACAGATCAAAAGAAGAATTATATTTGATAACTTTAAACCGTATAAGCGGCATATAATACGTCTTCATGTGAGTATCAGGGCGAGTCATACTTCTTTGGATCGCTTTGTCTTTTAATTTACCGAGAGTAGATTGTGCGTGTTCTTTTATTGTGCATGTTCACTTTTATGGCTGCACTTATTTTACTGTTTGTTTGTATTTTCTTTTTTTCAACTAGGATGGGTCCGGCAACGCAACTGATACTTTTGAGGTTAGTATTTTAGTTCTTTTTGCATCTTACCCAACTATTGATATATTCTCAGGTATAGGTATCACATGCCCTTTAGGAGTTCTCTTGTTGTGAATTTTGCTAGTACCATGGGGGAGCATATTATGGCCTTTAAACACATGACACATGCTATGAAAGAGTTTCTCTAGTTGTCTGTGCTTCTTCAAGTGATTGCATTGATGTGTGGATGAAACTTGTTGCAGGACATGTGGGATTTAACGCCTGATACAGAATTGTTGAAGGAGCTACCTGAAGAATATAATTTTGAAACTGCTCTTGCAGATTTGATAGTAAGTTGTCCTGATGATTTTGGAAGTTGAGATCCGTTTTTAATCCCAAACTGACTACTGTTCCTTTCATCAGGATAATTCCTTGCAAGCTGTATGGGCTAATCCTCCGAAATCTAGATTGATTAGGTGATTCCTTGATCTTGTTACATGATTATTAGGATTGGAAAACATACCCTTTGTGGCTTAAGGCTGAGAATTTGGGGAACATTAGAATCCATTTCGTGGCTTATGGTGGAAGCTGTACAAAGGTTGATGCTTCTTTGTATTGATCTAATTGTGCAACCGGCTGCATCTGAGGACTTCTCCTATAAAAGGAACCTTTTCTTTTCAAATAGGAACTTTATACTAAGCAAATGTATAAATGTGATTAATGAATTGTTTACTGGGATATGAACCATTGTAGACACGCATTCCTGTTGTTCAAGTAAATTAGTGAAGGAGAAATCAGCAATGTATTATGAATTATATGCGTCACATGGAGACTGTCACAGTTACTTTGACACGATATGCGAAAATAACCAGGATAGTGTTCAATGCTGTATGATCTCATCTAAGCTATATTTTCATCTTTCATCTTGATGCTTGTGCTAGCTGCATTCTTGTGGACATTTGGTTGGTTTTGAATTTTGGAGCCTGGATCACTATTGTTTTGAATTTGCAGCTTGGATATATCTGATGAAAAGATCTCAATCTTTGACACTGGCCCTGGAATGGATGCCAGTGATGAGAACTCTATAACAAAGTGGTATGCAGTACTCTGAAGCAATGTTTTTTCTTCCCTCATTTAATCCATACCCAAACCGAAACATACACCCGCATACTCACATGGCCATAACAACTTATACCATTAAAATTTTTTTGCTAGAGTAAATTTTGGTTATCTAGTTGAAAATGAAGAAACTTTTCAAACATACTTTGATAATCTGGAGTTACATCTTCTTCAAATGATTATTTGAGTTAATTATCTATTTCCAGAAAGAGGCTGGTGCTACTTAAATTCAAAATGATAGCTTCTTTATGGAGAAAACTTACTTTACTCTTTCCAATTATTTGTTTTAGAAATGTTCTTTACAGGACATACATTTTTGTTTTCGAAAAAACCTAGATGCATAATAACAAAATTAAATTCCTTTTGCTAGCAAGCCTTGGTTTCTAATATGATTATCTTTTGTGACTTTGCCTGGATTTTGTGTTCATTCTTTTGTCTAGGGGAAAGATGGGTGCCTCACTTCACAGAAATTTTAAAGCTAAGGCAGTAGGTGGAAAACCTCCATATCTAATGGTAATTTCTCTTTAAACATGTAACATGAATTGAATCTCCTTGTCTCTGCATGAAAAAGACATGCAAAATGTTCTTTTGCAAGTAGCAGGAATCCATGGATATTTCCTGGAGATGGAAATTACATGTGTTGACTTCAATAAATTAGGACCGAATCGATTTTTCTGCAGCCATATTCACACTGTCGGGTATGACATGGCGTATTCAATGTTTTAAGAATTAACTTCCCCTTCCCACAAATATTGCTGATACCGTCCACTTCCCCTCGCTGGAATTGATTTTCAAAGCTCTGTTGCGCCATGCAGCATTAGCTTCGTTGAATAACATAAATCATGTTGATTTGTATCTTTTCCCTATCCTCCCCCATGAGAAAGCAAACACAAACTTCTATTTTCAACGAGTTGTAATTATTTGAGAGGAGTTGTCAGTATGATCCTTGCTGACAATTCACCGTTCCATGGCTTTGAATTGGTAAAGTGAACTATTTTAAATCTCTAAAAGTTCAAATTGCTTCTGGTTTGTGGATAATTTGTTGAGTGTGGTGCAGCCTTTCTTTGGCTTGTTTGGGTATGGAGGGCCAATTGCCTCTATGCATTTAGGAAGGTACGTTCCAGAGTATTGTAGTTGTAGAAACTGATAGCACATTATATTTAGTATTGGTAATTTACAGTTCATTACCTTATAACGGGTTACAGGCATGCCGTAGTTTCTTCGAAGACTATGAAATCCAAGAGAGTATATGTGTTACATCTGAAGAGGGAAGCCCTATTGAGTAGATCTGGTTCTCAACATTCTTGGAAAGTATGCAAGATCACCGATAACTTCATTGTTGTCATATTTTTCTCTTGACTGGACTCCCTTATGTTCCATACATAGATTCATCCAACCAGTCATCATTTTCTCTGTCATTTCTTCAGACTACTGGTGGTGTCAGGCTTCCTTTAGAAAATGAAAGTGCCAGAGCACGTCAAGGAAGCTTCACGAAGGTAGACCTTTTTAATACTTTCTTTCTGTTGTTGTATTTCAGTGTCAATCACATTGACTGATAGGACATTTTGCCGTTCATATGGCACAATCTTTTATCTTTATATGTGCGACTGAATTTTTGCATGTGTCTTACTCAACTAATCTCTCCAAATCTGGTAAAAACCATTGTGGAATGTTATTCGTCATGCTTTGACTTGAGCATCATCCCAAATTCTCCAGAAGCTCTAGAAATTTGTTTTTAGGCTTGGCCATGGCACAGGACTTGGAAGTAGGCATAAGGTCAGTTGTCTTGAGTAACTATTAGGCTCTATCTTTGATTATGCCAGTCGAAGACTTGTTGTTCATGACTTTACTTTGTCCTCAAGGCAAAGTCAATAATCCTGAGCGAATCTTAGGCTTTAGAGTTTCTAATCATGTCATTCCAATATAGTGGCGATAAAATAGATTTTTTTTTTTCGAGATGTAGGATTGAAATATTTATAGAAGATGTTACACAGTGGGAAGAGATAGGGAGAATTCAAAATCTAAGAGATGTGAGGCGAGTTGAGAACTATACATGAGTGAGAGATGAAACAAATAAACTGGCTGCTACTGTGAGTTAAGACATACCTCTTGCAACAGTCTGAAGTTGATTGTTATTGGTAGAACACATCTGCGTGCATGTCGGTGTCCGCTGATGGAGGGAAGCATCTAATATGACGTTCTAAGCAAAAAGCCTTATTTCTTTTGTGTACTGCCTGGGGCGAATACATACATATAAACATGTATATATACGTACATATATAATCAATGACTTGAATGTATTATTCCAAGTGCATTCTGCCATTAAATTTTCAGATATTTGTTGCTTTGTCACAAGCTGGTAAATATTGTGAATTCGCGGTACATATACAACACGTTGTGATGTTTTAATGCGATCTTGTTATGTAAAATATGTACAGGTTGAGATTTTCAAGCCTAGAATGAAAAAGGTGAATCTACATCAACTCCAGTGCAAGCTGAAGGACATCTATTTCCCATATATTCAGGTTTGCTGGCATCAGATCTGTTTTTCTTTGGGATTTTTTTTGTGTGCCATTAGGGTACTTTTTAAGCCACACATTGAAGAAAGTTCGCAGTTTTAAATGAACTATTTTATTTGTGTTATGTGCAGTTAATGCTTTAGAAATCGGAACATTTCATATAAGTATGCTTAGCAAGTGCCTCGGGTACTCTTTAACAAGACTTTCATAGAGGTGTTATAGCAAGAAAATATTTCATGGCAAGTGGAGAAAGTCATACCGGTCCTTTTCTCTTGGCTTTCTGAGGTTCATCAGCTAAACTTGGGAAAGAGTCATCACTTTTTGAAAATTTAAAATGATGTTTTGTCTTTCTAACAATTTGTAATTTTGCTAGATTTATCAAAAGGATCTACTTTTTCCAAATTTTAGATGGTGCCTGGTGGATAATGATGTCATCTTTGATTGCCTGGAGTTGTGGATGTGGAAAGTTTTGAGTACTCCAGAAATTGGAGTAAATCAAACACTTCTGTTGTTTTTCCCAAATACAATATTGACATGGTATCAAAATTACTTTATTGCTGCTATAAAAAGTTAATGCTATAGCACATGCAATAATGCTATACTGCCATCAGTGCAAAATGTTGAGAAATGCTGCCACCAGATTGCAAAGTTGGGTTCAGTTAGTAATTGCGGCCAATGCGGGATATGAATTTGGTCAATATCTTTGAGATTATTACTCTTGGCTATGATTTCAAACTATGCTAATGAGTTCTCCCTTCCTGACCAAAAAAAAAAAAGAAAGTTCTCCCTTCTGGTGAATTCATTACTGTTACTGACTTGCTGTATTACTGGGGATATCAGGGTAGAGCAATGTTTAAGAGAGCAAGTAGTACGTAAAATGATTTTTCAGGGTTATGGAAGTTCGCTTCTTCTCTATAAGGATCACACAGGATGCCTGAATTTGATTTTATCTCATTAGTTTGATTTTTTGCAGTGTGATGGTTTGTCTGATTTGAGCAGGACAACAAGACCGGTCTATTTTGAGGTATGAAGTGGACTGTTACTACGGTGGCCTCTAATAATAACTCCTTCAGCCCCATGGTGTTTTTATCTTTTTTATTGTCCACTTTGAACTGTCGGATTTTCTTGTTCTTGCTATGCCTACATATTAAGTAATTTGAGAAGGGGTTTTCTATTTAGACGTATGGTTTGTAGACAAACAGTATCCATTATTCCATTTATTTTTTCATCCACTGTGAAGGCAATCTTCTACATTATTACTATTGGGATAGAAAAGGCACAATCCGGCTATTTAACTATATTGTTCAGATTTACGAACAATTTTGGATTTCTTGTTCTTGCTATGCGCCTACAAATATATAAACTAATTTGAGAAGGTTTTCTATTTACTCAAATGATATGAGCATGTTATAGTGTATGGTTTGTAGAACAAATATTAGCCATTATTGCATAATGGGATCTCATAGTAAGCTTTTTGCACCATGAAATGTGTGTGCGCGCTTTGTCAGGTTAATGGTACTGATTTAGCTGAAATTGAAGGCGGGGAGGTTGCAATTACCAACTCTCATTCATGCAATGGTCCTGATTTTAAAATTGAAGTTCATTTTTCAATCACACCAGACACTGAGGCAAATACAATACCTGGTAAGTATCTATAGTTCTCTGTCCCTTCTTTTTAGAAGAGGAGACAGAGTCATGTCGTCTTTAATTCTAGTTTTCTACCTTCTATCGTTCTTAGGCCTTCGTTTGGTCTGGGGGCATCAATGACTATAGCACTGGTTTTACCTAATAATGTCAGTTAGATTGCGGCTTTCCTCTAATATAATACATCACAACACTTTCCAGGTTCCACAGCACTTCATGAGGCCAATGCTTGCCTGAAGTGTGTCTACTTTCCTGTTGTTCAGGTATGGCAGTATATTGTATAGTTTCTTTTCTTTTCAGTTCACTGTGGAGGAAGTTCTGAATTTAAGTACTCCAGGGGAAGGAAACTATTCAGAGAATCTTAGAGGAGTTAGAAGCTGATGGATGCAGAGTTGCTGAAACCTATGAATCTTTCAGTCGTGTGTCAATCCGACGTCTTGGCCGACTGCTTCCAGATGCTCGTTGGGTGAGTTGTGGATCTTCTCAGATGCTATAATCAAACTAAGAAAAGCTTATGAAACAAAAGCCCAGGCAACTTCCTTGCATCACCTAAGATGAGGATGTTGAGATGTAGGCTTAAATGCCTAAAGCCAATAGCAAATTATTCGGTCCTTAAAACTTGTGGATACGGCCTCCTGTTGGCTGATGGTTATGAGAACCTTTCTTTTTCTCCGCTATCTAAATCCAGTGGTCCAGTAGTCGTGCATAATCCATTTTCCCCAAAACTGTCCAAGAAGCGAGGTTTAGACACCTGGCCCCGTGGTTATCCATTTGGAAGATGGATGACTGTGACAGCCATTGCTCATATGATGGATCTTAGTGCATCGAGAAAGGAAGCATTCTGGAAACCTGAAAAAGTATAATTAAAAATTCGACAGATGGAGTTTGTGGGAGCCATTTTCTCGCTTCTAGTTGCCCTAATATGAAAGGTCAAACAGTTGTTGTTCATTCCCTGCATGAAATTTAAGCAAACCCAGCCATGTTTAAAGCTGGTATCAAGTCTAACCTCCTAGGCTGGTTTAGATTTTTTTTTTTAATCCATGGTGGTTTATAGGTTTGACTAGACCACTTTCTTACCTCTATGCTGTGGCTGGTGTGCTGGGAATAGTGACTCATGTAACCGGTTGTGTGCGTTGCATGCTAGAACAATGGTGAAATGGCATCCTGACATTTCAAATCTCCTTTGCTGCTGTCCTTTAGTGCAACTTACGTTATCTACTCTAGTAAATTTTTCAAATGGTTAACCCTACCAAATCATGCTCAGCCTCTTTCATTAGTAGGCAATCTTGCCCAAAAGTTAGAGTTGATGTCAGTATGCTTTCATATATAGCAAATGCCTGTGGCAACTCATACTGTCTATGACAACCGCCAAAATTAAACTTTTTCTTTCTATTTTTCTCTCCTTTTCAGATCTTTGCTCACTCAATTGCATTTGATAATTTCTTTTCATCCCTTTTAGTGCAATATGCAAATGTTGACATCATCTTCTTGAAGCTAGTGAGTCAGCTAATAAGTCCCATTCTGCAGGAAATGGGTCTCTAACATGCTTGTACATGCACTTTTCTTGATTTTTACTTGATTAACAGTCAAGATTTTTTGTAATCTTCACCTTATATCTTGTGGAATATCATCAAACTTAAGATTTATTCCAATGTGAAGGCATTCCTGACAAGATTCTCAAGAAATACAAATGCTGAACTTAGATATACATTGTGGTTTCTCTAATGAAAATTCGTATTTGAGAAACTTGATCTAATTGAAAAATTTGGGATTAAATCAAGTGTCAATGTCAAGTGTACTGTCTGTTTTTTACTAACTTGATTATCAACAAAAAATAAAAAAACTAACTGTGGTAACCAATGACCTTATGGATGCTTTCTATACAGGGTTTGCTTCCATTCATGGAAGAGAGGCGTAAGAAAGGAGATAAAGCTCACTTATTCAGGAGATCTTTCTTTAGAGTTAAATGCTTTGTTGGTACGGTTATCACTGATTATTAGGAACTTTCCTATCTGATGAGACTGCATTTCTTGAATTATTTACATCATGAAATGTCACATAAAATTTGATGATGCAGATGCTGATGCTGGATTCTCTCCAACACCTTCCAAGGTGAGGGGAGCTCTACTGCCTATACATGGGCCATCAGGCTTTCAGTATTAGAATACTTCGTGTTCCCAGTTCTAACATTTTGTGTAACTTAAGACTTTCCAAAGCTTTGATACACTGAAGACATATGGGATAGGAATTAGAGATTTCTCGTAGTAAGGCCAAAATAGAGTGTACAGTTTCTGAAGTGTAAACTGGAGCAGGAACACAAAAATAAAAATGTTTCCAGCTTATTCGTATGTTTCCAAAGCGATTCTTCCGAAATTTCATACTGTATGCTGGTGGGAATGTGCCTTCTTTATGGATAAAATGGTAGCATCTTGAATGTGTCTGTTGCAGGTTTGACTGGAGTTGAGTCCTCTTTACGTTGACATATTAGCACATTTTGAAGTCAGTGCCATATTTGTTCCTTTTAAGTGTTATATCTGTGGGCAAAACACGTTGCCCTTCATCGATTATTTGTCAGTTGACAGTAATGTGTCAAATCTTTCTGATTGCTGTTACCTAGCTAGAAAGAAGGTTAGAACTATGCAAACACAGTACCTGTAAGCCTATGCAGTAGGACATTGTTCTTAATGATATTTAAAGATTCTTGAGTTGCCCTACATAGATTTTAGGATGAGTACCTTTTCTATGATGTCTTAACATAACTTAATAAAAATCTTAAATTCAACTAGTTGGAAACGACAATACTTATGATGATCAACATTTGAAAGACAGGTCTTCTTCACTTCCCTGTTTGTTGATTCTTCATTTGTCTAGTATCTGTTGAGCTGACTCTTTGCTTAATAAGCAAATAATGTACTTTCGGAAAACATCGAAGCTGAAATATGTCCATCTTATGTAAATGGTTCAGTACTTGAAATACTTTGCTTTACCGGAAGTGTAATTGAAAGACAAAAATAGCTAGAATGACATATAGTCATCATCTAAATTGCTTGAGAACTGTGAATTGCTCACCTTCTTGTGCAACTTTTCATATAAATATGCTCAGTGCTCGTTACTTTTGACAGACCGATCTGGCCCAGCACAGCCCATTTACCTGTGCACTTAAAAAAATTGGCAGGCTCTTGATGGAGTAAAAGGTCATTGCTCGTATTTACAGCCATATCTTATTCTTGAAATTAACATGGTTTTCACTTAAAGTCCTTAATGAATTTTTATATCCATTATCTAGACATAAAGGTTAAAATCTGTAGAGAAGGGAAGTTGCTGACTCCTTTACAACTGGAAAAGGAGTATTGTGATTGGATTATCCAAATGCATAACGTTATGATGAAGAGGTTGACAGCGGTGAGGACCAAGCTGTTTTCGTACTCAACCCTGGAAACAAGAAGGCACTTGGTGTATCGTCCGACGGTATGTGGAAGTGATATATATCACAATCTGGTGGATTACCAGTGAAGTTCTGCTATGTCGCATGCTAGTGGCTTGCCATTCAGTCTTTTCTCGTTTTGGGAAAATGTTTGATATCTTTTGAACTTCTTTGACTGTACTGCTTCCTGTTTTACCTATTATTTGTTTGCTTTGCTGCTCATGGTGCAATTGGTTAATTTAAATATTTATATCTCAGTTCTAAGAGTGCACCGTCGGATGCAAAGGAAGGGAGTATCTTGGAGACGTGGCCAGAAAATCAAAATTCTCAAAGGAGCATGTGCCGGAGTGCACAACAGCAATGTCTATGCAACTCTAGAATATTTTTTGCTTGAAGGACTTCAAGGAGATGGCGGTGGTACGAAATGTTATTCATGCATGTATTTAGTTGCTTGTATTTTGAGCTCTCTGCCAAAAAGATATTTTTATTGTGGCCATAGTAGATTATCTCAGTACGTCTAACAGGTCACATTTATAGTCAACAGGAGAGAATCTTCTGTTGAGCATGCAAAACGAAATGGAAAGAGATACACTGCAATGATATGTGCAGATATTATAATTTCTATGGTGACAAGTTTCAAACGTGTGCCCGTTCCATAGTAATCAAAAGTTTTCTGACAGTTCTATTATTTCACCATCAAAGACTTGATTTATGTTAAGTTTTCCAAGGAGACTTGGACAGAAAGAAGGTTCCTTAGAAGTGGTGCACATCAATCAGTGGCAACATTTTGCATTTGAACCATCAGTCAATACTTATATGAGTGAGGATTGAAATGAAAGAATTAGATCATGTATTAAATTAAAGAAAAATCTTTTGGTCAAGTTTTAACTCTCTCTGCTCATAAGGGATTTCCAGATGAGAAGATCAACTTGATTGAGAAAAATGTTTATTTGTTGCAATGATGTTTCTATATTGTATTCAATGCTGTGTATTGGTCAATTAATCTGATGGTCTTCTCTCTGCAGGGGAAGCACGAATCATATGCAGGTAAATCACTTAGTGATTTTCTGTGGTTGAAGTGCTTTTAGTTTTTATCACCCGATAGGTACCTCAAGATTTTGCTAACAAGCTGTCCCTGCATTATTTTGTGTGAAAGGCCACTAGGGGTGCCTGATGAGAAAGGCTGCATGCTCAATGAGCATGGTGAAAACGTTTGCTTGGAGGTTCAGAGTTCTGTATCTATACCTATTGGAGTCATTGACTCTGGAGAGGTCTCTATTTATTATTTGAATGGCGTTTTACTTCTTTATGTCGTATTATGTCCAGAATCTTCTTTTTTATCTCTACTCAATCTTGACCTTCCAAACACAGTTAGTAGCTGTTGGGAAATCTGAGTGGGAGTGCCATTTGGAGAAGCACCGCTTGAAATCTCCATCTTCAATTGACTTGCTAGATGCCAACCAATGTGAAGAGTTAGGAGTTCATTCGGTAAGTGTCTAATTAGGGTTTTGTAAATCGGATCTTCAATTCACAGGTGACTGCAGGGAGTGTTTCTTGAAGCATCATATATAACCTTGTTTGAGTATTTTTATAGCATTTAGGCGAAATCTGTTGGTCTGCAAGGTTTAAGAGCTAAAGAGAATTTCCGTGTGGTTAAACGTATTGTTCCATCTCCTTAGAATAACTGCTGACCAGAGAATACTATTGGGTTATCTGTCCTCTGTCTATATTACTAATCTATTCATTTTTTCATTTCTTCTTGTTTTTGTTCAGGCATTACCATTTCATGCTCCGATACCTGCTGGACATGACCCTCCAAAGGCAATTGTAGCAGTTGTTCGGCCAGCAAATTTCTGTTTCTCCACTGCTCCAAAGACCTTGGATCAGAAGTACATTGTCAAAAATAGAATGGAAATGTCTATGGAAGTCAAATTCAGTGGAAATTCTGAAAATGGTCAAGAAAGGCATCTTTATTCATCTCGTGTGACACCATCTTGTCATAGAGGATTTCATGGTCTATACATCTTTTCCTTGGAGCACAAGCCTCATGAACTATTTCAGAAAGCCGGTGTATATAAATTTTGTTCCATACGGTAAGCAAACTCTTCCTACTCCTTTCTTCCCACAAAAAAAAAGTGGGGACAAACTTTATCATCAAATGCTCTTTTTATTGTGTAATCAAACATCATTTTGTTTGTGATCAGGATGAGACAAGCTGTAAGAACTGTGAAAAAGAGGTAACAGTTCATGCAGCTGCTGAGGTTGGAAGGTGGCAACTTTTGGGATATGATCAGAAGAAGCATCTTCGAGTCAGGTAAGGATGGTAAGAAGTTTTGAAAGTACCAATTTTGTTCTTTTGTTGTATATGTGGAGCTCCAGGTTTGTAATGTAGTTTATGGGATATTTTGACAGGGTTGGATCATGCTTTACCCCTTTAGATATTGCATGTTATGACAGATATGGGAACCTGATTCAATTCCCATCAACTCCAAAAGTCAATTTGCAATTCAAAATGGGCAAAGGCACATTGATTCATGTGAAGAAAATGAAGGCAGGTCTTTCAGCCGACAAAAAGACTCTAAGAATTGAGGTGACATGTGCATCTATTTAATATGTCAGGCCCATCTCAGATTTGTACACTTCGCTACAATTTAACTCTACTGAGATACAGTACTACCTCAACCCTGGCAACTCAGATTTACTTATTGTGTAGGATTTACTAGTAGAAAGTGGGGATTTGGACAGTATCCGGCCAAGCTATGAGGGCACAATGCTTGTATGTCCACCAGATGAATCTTTGTCGATTTCTATTCCATGTCAAGGTATCACATTCCGGATCGAATTCCTTTACAGCCATGAGCACAAGATTTGTTAATTATTAAACGATTGATATGCCTGGCAATTATTTTCTGTACATTTTCATAGTTATTCCTGGACATGTGCGGCGTGTGTTGGCACATCCATCTACGCAAAGTATCCAAATGCATCCTGGGTGCATAGTACAAGAACTCAAATTGGAGGTAAAAGCAGATCCTCGCAAGCCTTGTGCTTAAGCCTAATTGTGAATGAAGTTTCTAGCACTATTTGTATGAGACAATACTCAATCATATGCAGACTGTTACTTGTGTGCACATATTGCATAGTCATTGTCCACAGCACATTTTCCTGATCGTGGCAATTATTTTACTTGCCATGTATAGTTCTTAGTCATTCATAAGGTATCTTCTTGGATGGAAATTGAGGCCTGGTCTTTCTCCCTTCAAAAGAAAAATAACAAGTATCGGAGGCAGAACTTCTTCGAACTTTTTAATTTTGCGTACCTTGTAGAACTTTACTGTAAAACAGAAAAAAGAAGCATAAGGGAACTTGGTCTGAACTGGAATTATCAGTATGTTTAGCAAATATTTGGCTGTATATTTGCAGAAGCAATTATTTGGCACCCTAACTTATATCTTTCATTTGATTCATTTCCTTTAGATGTTTGATGCATATGGAAATCATGCTTTGGACGGGTCCGAAGTTCTTTTGAAGGTTGAGGGATTTTCCATTAAAGACGAGATGGGTAAAAATCTCAAGGTGATGTGCTTCCCAAATTCCCGCAGTGCTTATGAGTAAATTCTGTAAATGGTGATTTGTTCTCTTATTCTATGTGTGGGAGATGAAGGAAAATGTGGGAAATGAGAATTTGGGTGGAAATGGATAAGAATTTGGAATTTTTGTGAGAGAATGGAAGGAAAATTCATAGTTTTGTGTACTTACACCTAATTTTTCTTTCTCCCACTCTCCCAAACAAAGCTTGAAATATGGCCTTTGTTGATACATAGGCACTCAATTCAGCATGTTAGTCAGGGAACTTATCTTTCCGTAGTTGTATATTAGGTGCATTGGACTATTTAACTGAATCAGCAGGAACTTCATGCTAATTTTGCTCTCATTTTTACTTACATTTTTTTTTTGTTGTTATTGGGAATGACCGTGCTGACATTTTAGATATAGGGCATAAAACGTTGAAGTAGCATGTTGATAGCCCAAAAAGATTTGATGAAGGGTGCATTGTGTATTCGTGCAATATTTGGAGCATCATATGCATTGCTAATGGGTTGACCTCTGTCAAAATCTATTTAAAGATGGAATAAATTTCTTGTTCAGGTGGATCATGATGGATTTGTTCATCTCGGTGGCATGTTGAAAGTTACTGCAGGTTACGGTCAAGATGGTATGAACCTTGAGTTTGTAACTCGAACTTTTGCTTTGATCTCTTGTAATGTTTTCTGGGTAATCTTTAGTTGAAGGAAACTATGCTTGCAAAAGAACATCAAGTGAAGCAGAGTGGAGTATGACCATAAAAAAAAAAAAAAGCAGAGTGGAGTATAGCGCAAATTCTTGCAATAATTTTCACAAGCTATATCTAAATATAATGAACCTGGTAGATTGACCAGGTATTCACCATATTACTTTGCTGATTGAGCCTGCAACCAAGAATGCTACTACTAGGCCTATGGCCAGTCGAAATAGTGCGTGGCATTCATGGTCCAATTTATATTTCCAACCTTCTACAGTTAGTATCGTGTTGTAAACCATTATTGGCTCCATCATCGATAGGGCATTTCCTTTTCAACGCGATGCCTGTTAATCTCATGAAAAGTGCTAAATTTTGATTATCATGACTAACTTCTTAGTTCCTACACTTGCTGTGAAATCAATGCAGTTTACTTTGTGAAATCAATGGGGTTTATTTTGAAAAATAGAAGTCTCTACCAAGGGTGGACTCATAAATCTTGATATAATAAGTTACAAGAAGCAAATAACTTGGAAACTCAATAGCAAAGGAAAAACATACTCAGCCTATCATAATTACCTTTTCTTACTGGAAAGCTTCATCCTTCTTTTCTCACTGAAAAGTTTCATCATTATTCTAAACTAATCTATACTTGTTTTCATTTTTTTTGAACTAATTCCTCTTTCCTGATGAAGGTTCAAAAACTCTTGCTAGATAAACCTTAGACTCATCCATACGTTTCCTTGGAGTTCTTTGTGCGTCTCTTGTTGAACCTTGAAAATGAGAAGAATTTAGCCATTATGTAAAACATAAGAAACATGAGAGGTAGCATCATTGACACATATCTTGAGTTTTAATGAGAACAAAGTTTGAGTTTCAATTTGCGATACTAATGGTTTTTAATTGACTCAAATAAAGGATTGCATTAATTCATCCAATAAACTCAATGAATATGATTTTCAGAGAATCACATTGAGTCGCCTTTTATTTCTTCAACTCATGCGTTGACCATACAGTTTATTTGATTGTAGTATGGCTTAGGCTCTTGGTCAATCTACTTCAGTTATTCATTGTAGTGTTGAAACAATCAAAGCTTAATATGAATCCTATAGACAAGGATGTCAGTACTCCCAATGCATGCACACGAAATCATGTAGTTCTATCAAAAGGTGTTTTATTTTGATTTTGCTTCTGGGACATTTCGGTTGATGATAGTTTAGTTTGAGGAACTAAAATTACAGTGTCTATATTTCATGTTCACACAGCATCTATGATAATACTTTTGTTTAAGATTTTATATGGAGTCACTAGTGAGGTTTGTGGGTAGGGAGATGAGTAAGGAAACGAGAATGTAATGTTCCCTTAGAACATGTTCTGATAATTTTGGACTATTATAGTAAGGATTAGAAGCATTAGGCCTCTGAAGAAAGTGCAATTTCTTTACCAACAATTATTTATGTTATTAAGTTCATTGGAGAGTGTGAATTCACATTGCACTTTATTGAAAGAAACTCCATTAGGTTTGATACTGTCATCACTTGGCAGCTGTATTGGAAGTGAAGTTTCAATAGTTGTACTATCCAGTGTTTTATGTTTCAAATTTATAGCAACTGACTGACTGGGGATAATCTACATTCATTACCTGCATACAGTATCGCTGTCTGTTATAGCTGGTGGTGAAGAAATATTCAGGGAAGAATTCCAAACAGAAAAAAGGGAGCTCAGAGTTGCAGAACCAGTTAGTACAGTCTTCTGCTTTTACTTTCACAATAGCTTTTCTGCTGTTCATTCTGATAACCAGGAGTTATCTTTAAGCATCAAGGTTGCAACGTTTTATTGCTGGTAATGTGCTGGTAATTCACAATGGTACACTTATTGTACTTGATTCATGAATGCAGATTGGCATTCAGCCTTCTTCAGATTTGCAGGAGGAGATTCAAACCCTATGTCCAAATAGGAATATAATGATGCTACAGGACACGTCAACCCCTAATGTTGTACAGAATGCACTTTCCATCATCAAGAATGAGAAGGTATTGTATAAGATCTTTATTGCACTTTGCATTCCTATCATAAATCTGGTTACTTGCGGTTTGTAAATTCCCACTATAATCTTGAAGTTGTAATTGTTTTTTAAGTACCTGGCTTTAAGATTCTAAATTTTACCTTTTCTCATGTTCCAATGAGGTCAGTTAGTTGCAGCTAATGCCCATTATTCTCACATGCTTGTGTGGTCAGTTGTGCCCAGTGACTTACAATTACTGCTCCCTGCAGATTCTTGAGAATGACATTCTTGAAACTGGTTTGCGCATTGGACGTCAGGAAAAGGCGCTGAAGTTGCTGCATGACCGGAAGGCCGAAATAGAGCAATCTTTGGTGGAATTGGGAGGTGATTCGTCTTGGTTAATGTTATTCTTGAAGGATAATTAGTTTTCATAAATGCATGCAACGTTGTTTTGTGATGACGCCCATTTCTTTGTCCTTGTGGTCTTGTCAATATTAGTGACCTATGGCTATTTAGTTTGGAAAGTTTAAAGAGTATGAATCCATGTTGTGTCATATTATGACTCTTTCGTCGTATTATTATCTTTGTCTCTAGATGAGAGAAATGTGATGCTTTTAAAGGATGATTTGCCATCCATTCCAATATACAAACTATATAGGCCTGAATTAAGTTAGGATGAAAATGATTGCTTCGTTAATGGCTGCTTTTCACCAAAATCACCTGGTGCGCAGTTGTCCATTTTACCTAGCAAATTCAGTTGTGACAAGTAGGACTTATATTAGTAAGTTAGGTCTTTGGGGATGACCTACTTTTACAATTTATGCAGAGCCTTCCCCTTGAACATTATGGACTGCTTTTTCACCAAAGAGGAAATGATAGACAGGATAGGAAACAGAGATGGCTCGGCAGCTTCTACTCTCTGTGAACTTACAAAAGGACCGCATAGACAATCTAGAGATGGCATTATTGGCGTGGTTGCAGTTCTTGGCACAGTTTGCAATGTTGAGCTTAGCAGGTAAACTATCACTGACCCTTCTATCCAACCCACTTGTTCAATGCCGCAAATCCCCTTTTTCACATTAGACAAGTTGATACTTAAAACTGCATTTTCCATTTTGAAGGATGTTAGCCAAGTATCTGGGTGAAGATAAAATGCTCGGGATCGTGTGCGCGAACTCTGAGACGGCATTTAGTCTCGAGATGTATGACCAAAATGGAGAAGTTGATCTCCAAAATGGTGTCTATGCAAAAGCAGCTGAACTTGGCAAGTCTATTAGTGGTGAATTCCGGGTCATAAGTCTAGAGGAAATAAGGTGTGTGGTATTTTTATTGTTTTATAACATTTAGTGTTATGGAATATCACATTCCTTGACCAACTTAATTGAGTTGTTGAATGCATTTCCTCATTCATTTGCAATAAACCTTTGGCAGCCCATACAGAGGAGAGTTTGAAGGCTTTGATAGGAAACTGGCTTTGCCTTTTCCTACCTTACCTAGTGGAGAAATCCCTCCGGGTTCATGGGATATGCCGTCAACATGGTCGACATAGACGTCGATCATCTGGCTACAAGAACAGCTGAAGGCCTTGGTCTTCGAGAAACGCTATTCCATCGACTTTTTGGCAAGTTACAAGTCTATAAAACAAGAGAACACATGAAGCAGGCCCGGGTCTGCATAGATCACGGTGCCATATCACTGGACGGTGGAATAATTCGAGAGGACAAATCGATTTCTCTTGGCTTCTGGTATGTCCGTTTCTCCCTCCAATCTTCCATATTTTTTAAGTAATTAAAAAATTTCTGTGACCAGGATCTGACCTTACTGACGTCAAAAGATAAAAGGAAGTTGGTTGTTATTCATGGTAGTCAGTCATCAAGCAAAATATTCTCTTTTGCATTTTCCTTAGATTGAGAAAAGGGTGAGAGACATTTTTGATGCATAGTCAATCATTCCTTTAAATGGATCAAGAAGTTTTATCTTTGCTGCAAAAGCTGTTGCAGCAGCATGAATATCTCGTGGGTTGTTTCTTCTATGCGCTTCACAATCTGAAACAAGTTTTGTGACACCATACTACATGCTTTGTTGATTATTACGGCTCCCGAGTTCTTGGTTGACCTGACTGCTAGTTCATGTTTACGGAAGGATATCTCCATTTACTGCGTCGAGTGACCTGGTTTACCATTTTGCCTCTTCAGGAAGCCAGACATATTCTTTCCTGTTGTGCCGTCTGCAATTCAGAGTAATGCTTCTCCAGAGAGAATGCAATGCAGGATGCAGATAGAAGAGGCTATGTCAGAGTTGAGAGTGACCCTCCTCAAAATACGTGAGGTTACAAGAGCTTGTGAAGAGGATAAGCGGCAATTTTTTCTGAAGACCGAAGACTTTAGTAAGTTAATGGGCACCGCAGAGTCTTTTGTGAAAAATCACTGTCCAAAGTCGGAATCCCGCTTGGATAATTTGTCTCCACCATTGCCTCGTGAATGATTTGTAATTTTAACTTCTGGGCTTGGAAAGATGGGATAATTGTCTATTCCTTAACCAGAGAATCAGTCGTGTTTTGTGTAGCTATCAATGTGCAGCTATCAATTTTGTGGAATTGAAACCGTAGAGAAACCCATTCTTGGATTTTATTATTAAATCTGTGCTTCTTGGAAAATGCACGTACTATAACTCCTAACCATGGCTAAGGATATTTGCCAGTACTGTTTGTCAAGCAGCCTAGCCATTGCAGCTCGAACCGCAAGTTGAACATTTACTTGCTCTTTGATGGATTGATGTTCTGGAATCATTGGTCAGCTGGCATCGCTTGTAAGTTTCTGAATGGAAGAAAGTCACCAAAAAACTGCGACGCTTTTATCTTAATTTTTTTATTTGTGGCACCAAAAATCTCCAATTTATATGCGTGACATGTTTAGCCCCACATTTTTATGACAACAAAAATCTCAAATTTGTAGGCATGTTACATATAAATGTATCACATGGGTATAAATTTGAATTAAATAGGGTTTTTGAGTGCAATTATTTTTCTTTTTTTTGGGGGGTGGTAAATGTAAGAAGGAGAGCATAATTTAAATATTTGGTGAATTTTTTCCTTTCAAAATCAATGCTAATGAGAATGCACGTTATTTGTAGATGTTTCCCATGGCTGTCCATAGAATTCGATCACTGGAACTATAGTACTCTCTGCACTTTGTCTAGGGGGGAAAGACAATTCTCTCTAAGGAACTCGCAAAATAGCATTCCTTTTTTTTTTTTTTAAAGATTCGGGCTTGTCTTGTTTTCTTCCTAGTATCAAAGTCATTCACAATCGAAACCGAGTTAAGATTAAGATTTTAGGTTAGCACCCGTATGATGAGGAACTCTCACATTTCATGAAAACTACCCAAGATATTTCACCTGTTCACCGGACTCTCCTATTTCTTTAGCTCCTCCACAAGAACTCTGCACATCCATAGCATCTAAGATAAATTATCTTTATGAGATAGCTTATCTTAATAAAGAAAGCAAGATATTAGAGACCCAACTTTCCCTCATGACCCCATATTCTGCCTTTCCAAACCCTCATCCTTCTCCCCAATCAAAACCATCAACATCTTATCAAACACACCCCTCGTACTATCAAGAAGTATGTCTAGTCTTAAAAGTTTGATCAGCATCCATATTATGCCTATTCAACAAGTGCAATTCATCACTCTTAGTATCCCTTAGGACTTCCCTCTTTAGTAGCTCAACAACATTACACATGTCTCCATCTAAGAGCAATCCATCTTGCTCTTTCTTTCCACGGACATAAAGGATTGTCGGTTGTCACACAAGTAGCATTACTCCATACTTGTTTTATTACTATCAACATTCTTGCATCGAAACAATTTAGACTACTCTAAATGCTGGCACTATTTTTGTTACTCTTTTTCAAATTTTCAACATGGCCCTTGCTAATCCAACCTTTTGTCCACCCTCAAAGTATAGTCACAGATCACTGGAGCCCCTCAAACCCCTGGATCTATAGCCCTTACTTTGTATTACCAAATGATCTACAGAGTCCAAAATCATGCAATTGACTTAACCTTCCAAGTTCGGAAGATGTCTTGTTTATCGCTACTAATCATGATCAAACTTCTTGTGTTCATGTGCCCAGGCAATTCCGAGAGAGCTTCTTCCTGATAATTGGGTGACCAACTATGAAAAACTTCACCATAACACAAGACCTGTTCAATTCTCTGAACTCCAGTTACCAAAAGGAAAGACGATATTGTTACCATCAAGTTCGTCAAGAAAAAGGAAGATCCTACTTCTATCTTCCCTTCTATTCCTGCCATTCTGTATTTTACTCCATATCCAGTTGACTTAGTAAGCATGGAATGTCCAGTCCCCAAACGTTTGTTCAATCCTTTGACTCAAATAGGTAACCTGCCTATCATTTCAAAGATGCTACAAGACATTATTTTTGTGACATTGACTGCGCTTATCCGCCGTGTTGCCAAACCCAAGAAGAAGAGGATGATAAACCTTAACTCAAGAAAAAGAACAAAGATTCCCTCTACCAAAAGTATCTTGATATTGATCCTATAATAGAACCACATGAAGAAGATGGTGAAAAGTTTCAATTCATGGTTGGGCATGGCATTCCCAAACAACCTTGTATTATTCCACCCAGCCTCCTTGTTCGGATACACCAAGACCTCTACCACCTTCACCTTCATCACCAAGAAATCTGTCATCTCTCCATTCTACAAATCCATCCAAAAATGGGTAAAGAAACATTCTTATCCTATTGAATTCCATAGACCATACACCTGCATCCCAAAACCTGAACTATCTTGAGCCTTACCCAGTATTTATATGTTTCGGCTCAAAGACTTTCCTCCACTCAGGCACCAGTTGAATCTGGCAATGGCGTCAAATTTCCTCCATTTGAAAGGTTTTCAGATCTACAGCAAAGGTATTACCATACACCCAAATATCTACTCCCATGATGTGGATTCTCATGGACGACACAAGGGACCTACCCAAACTGAAGCCGTCTTGAACTGATAGACAAAAAAATTTCTCTTGCACAAAATGTTGTCCTAAACACTATTGCTACCCGTTTTGAACAAGTGGACCAGAACACTGCTGTGACTAAGAAGATGTTAAAAGATTTTCAGTAGCGACTTCATTTGCTGGAAACCAACCTCATCATTATCTGGAAGATCGAGCCCTTGAAATTGAAAAACTTAGGCATCAAATTCAGATTCTCCAAATCAAATCTTACATCAAGAGTCTTCTTCTTCTGAATTTTTTCTATTTCTTTCCACTCCAATTCTACGATTGGGATCTGTTCCTTTAGGATCATCCTCATCATTTGCACGATCAGGATCTATTCTTTTAGGATCATCCTCATCATTTGCAGCCATCATTGATTTAGCTCCTCCCCTTGCACGTAAGACAAACTTCCTGTCTCTTAGAGAACGATTGAGAAAAATAGACAAAGAGAATTGAGCAAAAGAAAAAGCTTTTGTACCTTCAACACCTCCAAAACATTTATCATCTCCATCCTTTCCACCTCCACCTCTATCTACAAAACCATCTTCCACATGTATTGTCTCAAATCATGTTGAGAATTTCCTCAGGCACCAAATTCAGATTCCTACCATTTCTGCTATAAATATACATGATCCCTCTTAGATTGAGTCATCTGATTCTAATTCGAATCCATTTGACGTGGAGTCTTTTGATGACTCATCCTCAAATGATTCATGTCCCAATAATAAAATCCTCATGACAGATCCAATATCACAAGATGTAGAACTAGCCTTAGAACCAGAAATGATTCATCTTTCTGCTAATTTTACTTCAAATTATTCATCATCTAAAGCATTTTTCACCTCAGATGACATCTCGTACCATAAATGGTCTGATTGCCTCGAAGAATTTCATGCCCGGTTGACTACTAAGAATCTTAAGGAACATAACATTTATGGAGTGCTTCTTATAGTAGGCTTACCGGAACCTTAAAGGATTGGTGAAAAGTCATTGGAGAACAGGATCAAATTCACTTCTCGACCCAAAATCTAGATAATGCCATCTGATTTATCCATTTGTTCTCATCGGTAGACCAGACAATACTATTGAACTCAAGAGAAAGGAGTTCTTTGAATACGGATGTTATTCTATGGCAAGAAAAGATCTTGATCATAACTTTAAAGAAATGGTCAAGCTCTTTATCTGTTAGGCGCAGACTGAAATCTCAAACCAATCTTCCTGGCTTCCATTCCAAAAGAAGTTAGTCAAGTTGCTAAGAAGAACCTTCAAGCCAGCAGGCCTATAGTGGATGCTACCCTTGTAGAAATTCAACAGGCAATCCACATAGCACTTGAAGAGTTATGCCACCGAAAGGAACTTTTTGGAAGTAACCCAAGAAAATAGAGAACTTCATAAAATTCGTGCTAAGCCGGGATGGAAGATCAAATGCTCCAAAGATTGCTATGACCCTTATTGTTCTGGTCACAAAAGGAAGACATACTTCAAGAAATTTTCCTTCAGGAAAAAATGAGGCAAAGGGAAATGGAAGTTTCTTCACAGAAGAAGGCATTCCTTCCATTCTTCAAAAAAGAAATGCAACTATGATGTTACATCTACAACAAAAAAAGGACATTTTGCCAAGGTATGTCCTAGAGCAAAGTTTCGCAGTAGTTATATAATCCAGAAGGTTGCTCACAACACAGGTATTTTGCTCGATGATGATGACTTTGAATCAATATTCTCAGTTGAAAATTAACCATTAGACGAAACTCTTTGTGCTATACGGGCATATTCTAAATCAGAAAAATTATCCTCAGAAAACGATATCTTTGCCTTCTTTTATAACTCCTTCCATATCCAAAACCCGATCTTTCTTTCTTATTTTCCTATCTAGATTCTTTTACCTAGGACCCATACCCATGACTCCAAGTCATTGTTTTTATTGGCACTGGAGCTTATGCATCTCTTATGGATACAAAGGTTTGGCAAAGGAGTTTTGGACACTTTACACAAGGTACTTTAATTCTGTCTCTAGTGATACTTTTCTTACCTAGTTTCGTAGTAAATTGATCACTCTTCAAATCTTCCATGAGTGTTTGATTACCATAAAAAATCTTCGAATGCAAATCTCTTGATAAGGATCTCATCATTGGTCGGGTTATTCTTACCCAACTTCCGCAACCTAGAATTGTACCCACTGATTTACAATTCAAAGACCAATTTGGTGAGTTTGTAGATATCCAAAAACTCTTTACCATTCAAGCAGAAATTTTTGACCCTATCATCTAGAGTCTCCTATCTTGTTGTTTTGAATCCTACTTATAATTTTTCCAAACTTGTCCTCATCCTTTATGGAAAAACCCAAAATTTTTTATAAGACTTCATTTCAAGAAAAATTGAGGATATCAATCCCACCAAAGCTAGTCATTCTAGCATGAATCTAGAACACATTTCCCTTCCCCAGAAAGAGTGTGCTGAATTGCTCGCTCAATATCTCATTGAACCATCTGATTTCCCATGGGCTTGTGAAGCCTTTTACATCAACAAACGAGCAGAGCAAACTCATGGCAAATTTCAGTTGGTAATTAATTATCAACCTTGAAATCAATTTCTCGAGGATGATAAATTCTCATTGCCCCGTAAAAATTTCATTTTCCTTAGTCTTGCCTAGTCTAAGATTTATTAAAAATTCAATCTAAAGCGGGATTTTGGCAATTGGGCACACACCCTAAAGATAGATCCAAAATAGAATTTTGCATTATAAATCAGCATTTTCAGTAGACAGTAGTCCCTTTTGGACTCAAAATTACCCTCTTTCTTTTTTAGAAAGTTATGTGCAAAATCTTTCAATGGATTTTAGAAAGCTCCCAGATCTATATTGATGACATTCTCCTTTATAGTGCTGATATCAAATCTCATGTAAACTTCTCACTCAGTTTGCTAAAATTACTCATGAATTTAGCATTATGTTTTCCCAGAAAAAAATAATCATCGCCCAAAAAGAAATAGAGTTCCTTGGTATCCATTTGAAAGAAGGAACCTATTATCTAGGTCCCCACATTGTAGAAGAACTACAAAAATTTTCTTCTAGAGATCTTACACCTAAATAGGTACAAATATTTCTTGGCACCATAAATTATTTTAAAGATTTTGTTTCTAAGATTTCCAAGGCACTTTATCCACTTGAACAAATGCTAAAGAAGAATGCATTGCCATGTGGACCAAAGCAAACCGAAGTGATTGCCTACTTGAAAGAAGTACTACAACATCTTTCTCCGTTGTAAGTCCCGTCTTCTGAAGAAATGATTTTGCATACTGATGCAAGTGATAAGTATTGGGCAGCCATTTTCCTTGAAGAAATTGATGGGAAGCGCCAAATATGTGCTTACAAAAGTGGACGATTTTCTCCAGCTGAGATTCATTATTATTCCACATTCAAGGAAATTCTGGCGGTTGTTGACACTTGATTTTTGGTCAGTTTTATTTTTAAAAATTTTAGAAAATCCATAAAAATTCAAATAATTAAAAAATCAACTTTAGGGACCTTGGCCTAACCTAGGGAACCAATTTTTAGTAAAAAATAACTTTTCATATTTTCAACATTTTTTTGGCATTTTATTTTTTTAAAATTCATAGAAAATCAAGAAAAAAATGAGAAAAATCAACTTTGAAAGCCTTGGCCTGGCCTAGGGAACCAATCTTGAACAAAAAATAATTTTTCTTATTTTTTTTCATTTTTTAATATTCTTCAGAAAATAGAAAAATACTAAAAAATAAATAAAACATAGCATTTAAGGCCGCAAAAATATGAAAAAAAATAGTCAATATTTTTTATTTTAATTTTCTATTCATTTTGGCTAAAGAAATTCTGAAAAAATTAATCTGGAATTGAGGTTCTTTGTTAACCATATTTTCAGATTAATTAAAAAAAATTCTAGAAATTTCATTTTAGCTCTGTAATTTTTTATTTTTTCATTTCTGAAGTCTTGTTATCCCCCTCTATTTTCCAAAATTACATTCCAGTCCAACGGCTCACTAAATTGTCCAATTTCGCAAAAAAGGACCAAAACCTAATTTGAACCTTTTTAAATTAGTCCCTAAAAACGCTTAAAATGCAATTAAAAATTTTCTAAGGACTAAATTAAAAATAAGAGCATGTCACCCTCTAGTTTTTCACCTGTTGAATCCATTGATGGGGGTTAATTTTTGCAAAAAAAGGCCATCTAGGGTATCGATTTTGCAAAATGGTCCTTTGGGTCAAACTCCAATCGAGGATATTTTCATCAATTGGAATTTAAAAAATACCCAATCTTGGTCCCTGAATGTCATTCATGTCATAGAATCTAATTTTCAAATCAATTTGATGTTTCATGGACATTTAGGTGCCTAATTCAAAAGAAAGGCAGAATAGGTCGAACCAGGTTAGGTTGACCCGACCCGGTCAACCCCGCCAAGTTCAGAACCAGGACCAATTCTGGTTCTTGGGTTTTCTAGCGCGCGAACAAAATTGGGGGAAAGGGCTAACAGATTCATTGGTTCTTGACATATAAAATGGGAGATTACCATTTGGTAAAGGGAAGGAAGGAAAACACGAAAAGAGATCGGCGAGAGGACCTGAAGGAGGAGAGTGAGAATTAGAGCGGGAAACAGGTCATCCTCAAGCTCTCGGGAAAAACGCCATTGAGGTGAGCCCAAGACTTGGAGCTCACATCCAGGGCGATTCAGGTGACCCAGAGCTGACACATCGGCCTCAGAGCTTCGCCTTGGTACAAGGAACACTTTGAACTCACTCGTCTTCGTCGATGACCACTGAACAGGTACTAACCATTAATGTCCTCGAGCTTGAGCTTCTATGGTGAAACTGCAATATTGCCTTGTTTCTTCATTTTATTTGACCTAGACGAGTTCAAAACCTTCTCTATGCACCTCTCGTCCTCATTTTTGCATTACTCCTATCCCAAAATCGCATGGCCGACTTCAATCTCCGAACTTGTCATGAGCTCGTATGCTTAAACCCAGACGATTTTGAAGCCGTGCGACCTCCAGGTAAGTCTTCCTATACTCTGTGGATGTGCTTTGCTCGACTTGTTAGCTCATCATTGCAGATTTGTTAAGTGTTAGTTTTTGCTGGAGTAGCTCTCGACCGAGTTGGATTGGGTAGTTTTAGGCAGATTTACGGTTTGGAAGTTAGATATGCACGCTAGGATCATTAGGAATGGATTCAAGTTGAAAACAGGAGTTTTGGGTAGTTTTTAGTCAGTTTTAGATTTGCCGGCGAGATGCCAGCAGCTTTTGCCAGCTTCGATCATCTCCTTCATGGAGACGTTGACCGGTCAACGGAAGTTGACTAGGTCACATCTAGGTGGCGCTAACATGGCGCTGCATGGCAGCCACGTCAACTCGATGGTTATAACCATCTTAACAGAATAACAATTTTAATCTGACGGATAGGGTTGATACACGTGTTGCGATTGTAGAATTTCTGAGGATAAAAGTTTCTAAATTCGAATTATTCAACTATTTTCAGTAATAACAAAAGAAAATTGATGGACGATTAGGATTTGATTTCTGATTTGATCTCAACCATAGATGGGGTAATGTAGAATGGATGGCTAGGATTTGGTCTTTGATTGATCTAACCATAGATTTAGTATAAAAGATGGACGGTCAGATTAAGGGCACGTGGAGATCTTGAACCGTAGGATTAGAATTTGGGCGGGAAATAAAAAATAGATAAAAAAATTCTCAAAATTTCGAAAATTAAAAAAAAAATAAAGACCGAAACTACGTCGTTTCTAGGATGGGTAGTTCGTTCGGATTTTAGGCTGGGTTTGGTTTTGTGGGCCGGGTCAAACTAACCCGGTCCGTATAACAAAAGAATAATAAAAAAAATAAAAATTCCAAAAAATCCAAAAAATAAAAAATTAGAAAACAAATAAAAATCAATACTATGTCATTTTAGAATTAGGGTCAAACCCGTGTGGGTTCTCGGGTCGTGGCCGAATCAAGCCGACCCAGTCCGAAAAATTAAATAAAAAATATAAAAAAAATCCAAAAAAGGAAAAATTCATAAAAAAAAAATCAAAAAAAACTCTAAAAATTCTAGAAAAATAAAAAATTCATAAAATGTAGAAAAGATCAAAAATAGGGGAAAATTTTGAAAAAAATAATAAATAAAATTAAAAAAAATAATTTTTTTTTTCAAAAAATATCCCAAAAATCGGAAAATTTCTTAAAAAGTCTTTAAAATTTCTATAAAAAAATTCCAAAAAATTCAGAAAAATTCTAAAAAAAATTCAAAAAAATTCTCAAAAATATTCAAAAATTGTGAAAATTAGGGAAAAACCACATCAACTGGTTTGATCCATTTTTTACATTTTTGATTTCGAGTCTTCAAAAATTACCATTTTTCCCCTATGGTCAATTTGACCCAAATTTTTCCAAATCGTCCCTAGACCTGTTTGATGCTTTCTCTAGGCTCTTAGGGCTTTACTTCGTTTGCTATGTGACCACTTGCGTGTTGTTTGATGCGATTTATCCGCATGTATTGATTCCTTAATCTGCCACACTTTCAATTATTGATCGTCTTTGGTAGGATAGATAATCCCGTCTGCATGATCTCGTTAGATTTCTTAGGACTTACCATACCCAATCCGCCTGCATAAATTCCTTAGGATAGAAAATTACTCAACTAGGTACCAAAAGGGCGTCAATAGCAATATGGCGTAACTAAGTCCCCGAACCCCAAAATCTCTGGTTTTCGCAGAATCGAGCAATCCTTCCCAATCGCTCGATAGGGTTTCCATTCATACCCTCTAAAAAATGATTGGTGGCGACTTCAATTGCATGTACACCGATGACACGTCAGTGACCACACTAAGGTCAAATCCAATGAACCCGTCGCGATTGGTATGGGTCTGGGAGGGCTCGCGCTAGGCCTATCGATATCTTAAAATGGGCATAGCAATCCATTAGCCCACCGCTTCCTACTCTTGCAAATTGGGAAAGAGTCGCCAACAGCTGTGAAATATGGAATCGAAAAGGTCGAATTCTATCTTATTGGGTACATTTTCTTGTGGAAAATGGGCATGTCCTCTTTTCCCAAATGAAAAATTCAAAGCATAAGTAGGTTCCACACCCTCAGTTTTTAGGGTGGGCAGAATGATTTTCAAAATATTCTTTTGACACTAACATTTTGCAGGAAACAAGATGTCCTCGCAAATTTCTTGTCCAAATCAAAGTAGCTAGCCGGTTCAATCAACATGTATATACACAGGCAACCCTTCTTGGTACACATCGTATAGTGAAATGAAAGGAGGATGGAACAATCTCAAGTATCATCATGATGTTCCAAATGTTATCCGAGATAATCAACTCACCATAGTTTCCAAGAGG
>JAGVVM010006284.1:0-28273 GCA_019149425.1 Psidium friedrichsthalianum
TGGCTTTTTTGACGAGTGTCAACGCTATGGAGAAAGCATGGTAACTGAAGGGTTGATAACACCTCAAGACATGAAGATGCCAAAGCCAGCAGAGGTAGTGGAGTGATAGGCATAGGCTTGCCGACTTATTGCCTGCTACAAGTGCTCTTGCGTTCAGTAAAAGCCAATTCTCTGGGTATCCTACTGCGTAAGTTCTTACCTAAAAGCAAAGTTTATTACAATTTTCACGAATTTTCTTTGACATTTTTTTTTCTTTGCATGCAATAATCCGAGGTATTTGAACATTTGCTGGAATATTGTTGGGAAAATGCAGGTGATAATACTGAAGTAACAAGCGCCAATAGACCTAAAGATGCAATTTTTGATTGGTTCTTTAATCCCCTATTGATTATCAAGGAGCAGATTAGAGCAGAGAACCTAAATGTGGCTGAGGAGGACTATCTATGTAAACTTGTTTTGCTAACTGCTGACCCTGAAAGGTTCAAGAATTCATATGTAGGCCCACCTCCTGAGCCCGAGCGTAAAAGAGCTGAACTCGAAGCTTTAGCTCGTAGGTAATCGTAATAAGAAGACTTGTCTGCTATTTTAATTTGGATTTCAATACTCTTGCACTTAAGTCTGTTTACGTGTTCCATAACTTTGATGTTATAATGAAGGCTCCGTGGGATCACCAAGTCCATATCGAGGTATCCAACATTCAAGCGTCGATTCGACACTCTTGTAAAGACATTGTGGGAGGATCTTGCCAAGAAGAATATCGGAAGCAAATCCAGTGGCGGGAGTCAAAGCATTTCAAGATCAAAGAGCGCCTTTGGACGAATATTGAGCCTAAAATCTTTCAAGGGCGAAAAGGCTAATGACGGGTCTGTTCAAGAGTCGCAGCACGCTCCCACAGACATCGAAATTGCATGACGAGAGCGCAAGGTTGTTGTCTATGTTTTTATGAGTGTAATATTTCCCTACCTTTCACCTTTCCCGGCCCATTTCAGTTAGGATCAAGTGTAGTGTCTAGTTTTCCGCAGTGTGAGTTTATTCTTTGTTTCTCAAAGAGATTAGAAATAGACGAATTTGATACAGATCAGAGCTATTGTTTGTAACCTTATGAAATTATACAGCAAGATGTCAATAAAGAGGAAAAGTTAAAGAGATACATGATCATAATTCATAATTCGTAACTGTGCCTGGAGTTCTGACTGCATTTAACGATTAAACTAGGCCAACATTGACTTGGTTATCCGCACATCCGATCATGAGTCTGATCACCCAAGCTGCCCGGTCGAGTCCTTATTAATCCTCAAGTGCAAATGAGCAGACCTAAAGAAGTTTCCTTGGTTGTGCCCAACCTATCTAGTTAGGCACATCTAGAGTTCAGACCAATTTATTTTACCAAAGTATGACAACTTCTCCAATTATTCGCACATGTGAGAAGAGTTTTAAGATGGATGCTTAATTCATTATCATAAGATACACATGCTCACTTCTCAGGCTCTCACGTATGGCTTGGCCGAGGAGGTTATGCATGTACTTTCTAATCCGTTCTTCTGATTAATAGGTACATAATTTCAACATGAATATCATGCGTCGCCGATGTATGGTAATATTTGTCATTTCCTTTTTAGTACATGCGATATAGGGTCAATTCCAAATATCGAAAAAAATCTGAACCTCAATGCTAGATTTAAAGGAGGTCATTCAAGCCGCAGAAATAAGAGATCCGGTTATGATAACTTTCCTTTTTCTCGAGGTTTGGAAGACTAGTACTTAAATCAATCCAATTGCAAAGGTTCTTTGTTTGATGCTTAGATCTTTATCTAAAGCTTAAATTCGAATCGCCAGCGGTGTCTATTTTTCTGGAGTCACCTTGAAAACTTCAACTCATGTACTCCGACGCCCGTCGAAAATTCGTGAAATTGAGGTAAAGCTTTGTAAATTATGTTGTGTCATATCATATAACATAGATGAGAACGTGTCTTAAGTCATGTTGATTTCAAATCACATCTTTGTGAATTCGATCTCTCGGAGGTTGCAGCCCTTTATTGGCCTGTGAAGGGGCATCGCCGGGCGTCTTTTCTCGATTCTTGGAAAGTATTCTTAGTCTATTTTGCGTCGTTAAGGAAAAAGAATTACAGACACCTTTTTCGCATTGATGTGTGAATGTATTCGATGATTGGTTGACCACACAAGACCGTATCAGAGCCCGAGCGAAAGTGAAGGGGCACATTTCGCTCGCTCGCTCACTCACTCTGCGTTGCATTCTTCTGGACAGAGAACGGAGAATGGCGAGTTTGGAGGGCGGAACCGAAATCTTTCCCTCCTCTCGCCAACTCCTCCAACGGCACCAGCCGACGCGGCCCGACCCAGATGAACCGCCGCCCTTTTCTTCATCTTCTCTTCCGGTTGTCGTCGGTCCGGTCGCGGAACTTGCGCTCGCGGAGGGGATTCGGAACGTGGCCTTGGAGGAGGCGGGGGACGATGCGAGCGAAGAGAAAGACGGGATTTGGACGATCGGGGAGAGAAATCGCAATACCCTCTTGGGATTTACGCGCGGGATTGCCATTTTTATCTCCGGAATGGGTGGTGCAAGTTCGGCATGAAGTGCAGGTTCAGTCACCCTGTGAAGAGGACGGGCGTCGGCGAATCTCAGGTCTTTCAGCGTTCGGTATGTGATCTTAGCCTTTTCGCTAGTTTCGTTGCGCGTGTTTTGCTTTCTTGGGGGATTTCCGGTGGGTTGATGGATGAACCGGTTGACTTGTGGCCATGTTTCTTGAAGGGTTTCGTGGAGCAGCAAGAAAAAGGAGAGATCTTGCAGCCTACTAAGCGGATTGAGTGCAAGGTTAGGATTTGTGCCACTCGTTTTAACGGTTCTGTGTTGCTCTTTCTTTAGTCCAGTCAAGCCGAGGTATGATAATTGATGATATGGTAGGTAAGGATTTCAAGAAAATGTACCGGTTTTACTTGCAAACGTCTCAGCATTGCGCAGGCGTTAATAACATCTTAATGGTTGCTCGATGAGTACATTTTAGGCTGGACTTTCTTGATATCCACTTGTCAATGTTTGCATGTTCCCTAGATATGTAGTTAATGCAAATGATGTTGTGACATTCGGCCACGACTGGAGATGTACTTCTCGTATGAATGGCTGTGTTCATAAGATCCTTTTCAGTTTATATGTCTAGGCATATGAGGGCTAGATTAGAAATGTGCTTCATCTATCTGATATCGACAGCAATAGCTTGCTTTTTGGCTTTGTGCAATTTAGCAGCCTCCTACATTTATCTCAAAATGACATCTGATCGCCTCTTTCTTTCTTTGTTTTGTACACATGCTTGTGTATGCATGTGTGTTGTCCGGAAAATTGAGTATTTTCGTGCTTAATTTTGCAGTATTACTCGACTGCTGGAGGGTGCAAGTATGGAGAAGCTTGCAGATATAGCCATTCCAAAGAAAGGATTGAAATCTCAGGCGAACCACAACTAAATTTCCTCGGCCTGCCAATTAGATTGGTAAAGAGTATTTTCTTTCATGCTACAATTTCGCAAGTTTAATTTTTTAGTTAATTGTTCGGCCCTTTTCTACCTCCATTGATGAATTGATCTATAAGCTCCATTTTAAGCACATATAAGAAGCGAAGTGTGCGACTCATATGATTTTCATATGTCACTTTAGGGAAAAGCAGAGTGCCCCTTCTACATGCAGAATGGCACGTGTCGATATGGACTTGATTGCAGGTTTCACCATCCTGATCCTACAATGGTTGGGGACTCCAGTCCTGATGGGACCTCAGCCAATCTTGCACCAGTTGGAAGGGAACAGACGTATGCTAAGGAGAGTCTTATGGAAAACTCTGATTATCTGAGATATAATGGAATTTTACAGGACTATTTAGCATCCCGGTCTTTGAACGCAGCTTCTGGGACCCAGCCTCACTGGGAGAATGGACCGTCCCCTGTCCCTGGGATTTCTCTAAGTTCTCGAAAGGTGAATTCATCTGTACACCAAAGAGTTCACAAATCTAAGTGATTAGTATGTGCTTTTATGTTTTTGTAATATTTTTAGCAAGTGTTGATTTTTTGCCCTTTGTTGTTTCATTTCTGCGATCTCTTTCTTGTCAGTCCTGTAATTGCTGCTTTATAAACGCTCCTGATCTCCATATTTCTGAGCATATAATATTGCTATTACTACCTGAAGAACGTTTTGAAGTCCTGTTACTTGAGAAAGCAGGATTGAATTATCTGCAAAATGGGTAATTTTGCGCCAATCTGTTGTTTTTTAGGCTTTGGCTTATCCGCAAGAAAGGGCGGGTCACAGAAATGGGCTGCAACCTCCGGAGGAATATCCTCAACGACCCTTTGAACCTGAGTGTGCTTATTTCATGAAGACTGGTCATTGCAAATATAGACATGCTTGTAAATTTCACCATCCAAAGCACCGAGTTTCGCCAGTATCCTCCTATTTTCAAATTGATAAGGCACTCCCTGTGAGATCTGTAAGTCACTACATTGCCCATAAGAACTGTGCAACTCTTGAATTAAAGTTAAAAGGTCTTCAGTTTTCATGCATTGATTTTATCTATTCGGGCTAAAATCTCTTATGATTCTTCATCTCCAGTGGACCACGATCTTACAGCTTTTAATCAAATGACTTTCCTGGAACATTGACTTTTCTTTTTTCCTTTATTCTGTTCAAGTTGTTGCCCTCGAACTTAAGTTTCATTCTCGTGTCACACTCTGAAAACTTGATTGCTTAGGTCTATGCGGTCATATTTGCAGGACAGGAGAACTTGCAGGAATTATGCCCAGTTTGGATTTTGTAAATATGGAAGCGCATGCTTTTTCGATCATCCGGTTCCGGAAGATTCTGGCTCCTCTTCTTTTAGAATAGCTCCTCTTGGAGATCCACCTGCGTGGTCCTAACTGGCGTGGATATGGCAGTGACATTGGTGCTTTATCTTGGCATTTTCCTGGGACCCTGCAATGTACTTTAGACCATTGCGCTTTTCTTTCGTGTACTTGTTTTTAGACTTCCTTTGGGGTTTTTCTTTCACCAAGTTCTGGGAAGCAGTGTTTACCCGGAAACTGGCTTTTCCCGGTGACTCAGAAGCGGAAGCAGGAGTTGGACAGATCATTCTTTAGATTCAAACGTTACCTCTAAAAACTAAACCAATTTTGGTATTGTATGAGCATATGAATGGCCCCATCACTATTCTTGTTTTTTCATGTTAGAAATATAAGTCGTGACTTCTTGAATCACGGATCTTGGTACTGGATTATTATCGTTAAGCCGGCAAATATGATGTGAAGATGGAGACACTTTTTCATTTACTTGGTACTTTTATCTCCTTGTTACCTTTCATGAAAGTTGTTAGGATCATTCTGGAATGGTTGGTTAGGAGGGAAGTTGCTCAACCATCTCTAGTATATGATGCAATGGAGGAATGCAAATCAAGAGCGCTCGCAATTTAGTAAGCAGATTCTTACATAAAGCGCGTGAAAGGGTATTGTCTATCCAAAACTTATTAAGCAAGACTGTTTCACATACTTGTAATGATGTTGTTTCTGAACTCCAGACAGGGTTAAAATAATATGAAAGAGCATCATCCGAACTATTTCTGGTCACACAGATTTAGGATGAGGCCGCAGATGGATATGAAAGAGACAATGTTTGAATATAATATGCTCTACACCCCTTATGTGCTATATAAACTCTAAGAATGATGGCAACTTCGCCCTCCAGATTGCTATATCTTACATCATCAGACAATATATTGCAATCTCTGAAATCATGAATTTCACAAGATCATGTTTTGGGGTTCTTTTGATCTCTGTCTATTTCAGCACGAGTCTTGTCCAGTCGAGTCCTCGGCTCCAATTTTTTGCCATTCGGCAGGACTATGAGACATTTCAGTATGTCACTGTAACAGGTAATGCACCAGCTTCTTGTCCATTCCAATCAGTGCTTTTCTTTTGCTTCTATGTGGAGTTTCCACAGACTGAACCAACTCGAGAGAATTGGTTAGTTAAGATGAGACAGTGTGTGAAGCACGGACTGACCTCTGATCCTTAAAATTTCTGCTTTTTTAACAGGATGCAACAATAACTGTGATACAGCATGCTGTGATTGTGACATCGCGAAGCAGCCACCTGTATGCGTCAAGTGCTGCAAGGAGAGGCCTTGAATCGCATCTCTCTCCTCCCTTTCATTTTCTTTTGGGTGATTCTCTTTTGAGCCTCTGGTCAGCCAAGTCACGAAGTAGAAGTTCTTATAGAGCTGCATCATCTTCCCTCGCCAAAGGCAGGGAATTCCTTGCATCCAGAATTCCTAGCTTATAGACTCACCTGACGGGGAATGGCAGAGGCATTCAAGAAAAATGTTACATAATTCTAATGGAAATCTCAGAACATCAGGGGAGTAAAGTTTTCAATCAACCTGTTTATAAGCAGAATACCATTTCTTTTCCTTCATATTCTTCCTCATTTTGGATGTTCGGGACTCAAGTCATCAGAGACAAGTGGTTTACATCGATAGGAACCTAAGCATGCGCTAATGTGATCAGGGAGATCTGATGTATATTAGTACAAGATCTTACTATGCAAACCAAGCAGAAAAATTTTATTGATACAAAGTGTTTGGCTGCCCATAGACATATAAACAGAACGTGCTATTAAAAACCACAGCCACAAATGCTGCGCTTCAATCCACAAAGCCATAACGAAATCTGACAGGGAGCACTAAAACTAAATCCTTCTTGAGAGTGCAAGAAAAACAGCTGCAGATGATATCTGCACCTTGAGATCAGCAATATCGACATCATGACCGCCTTCCACTAGACCCCACCTGTCCACCTACAAGGACATACAGATGACTTATTCGCCAATCTACATATTACCAAGAAATTAAGCCCCATTGTTAGAAATCTGGCTTGCTACACAACCTTCCGAGGCGTAGTCAGTCACCACATGTCACGCCTCCATTTGAATAGTGCATAAATGTGGGCAAGGAAGGGTGGTGTTTGGGTAGAGAGAGACAGAGAGTTACTGGGTCACTAAAAAATACAAGATAAACATACCTGGAAGTCTTCTTCAAGTCTGATTAACTCAATAGCTTCCTCAATCTGCAACCTTCCAAGAAAAATTCCAAGAGCAATAACCAAAGAATGTGCTGCTGCAGCCATCGCATCAATCGCTGCCAGTTCACAGTCGTCAGTGTTCTTCAAAAGGTTCTCTATGGCCTTTACCAATCCCTCATCCTGTTTGCCGCCGAAAAAGCTTGAGTACAGAACAGGCTTAAATCCAAATTCTGACTTCAACCAATCCAGCAAAGGATCAATCTTCTCCACCTGCCTATCTACGAAATTTATGCGACAGACTAGTTAGTCACCATATCTATGGAAAGCCAGAGCTAAATGGGCGGTGCTAAGTTAACACGAAAAATAAATTAAGTAAACATAAAATGCAGAATATTCTCGCTCTAGAGTTTGGAAAGATTCATTCTGAATATTATCCCCGAAATATTGGTCGAGGCCTAATGATTCATTTTGGTTGGAAATGCATCGGCAGAGATTTCACCGGGCTCCGACATGACATTAGTTTTGGTTAACAAAAGGAACAGAAGCTCATGAAGTTCCATATGTAATTGCCGACTCGAAATCAAAGATCTGAAAACATGTTCAAGAGCAAATCAGAACTCACAGGTCACATTCACTAGTAACATACCGTGAACATCACTGGTCAAGACATTGTCCTCCGGCGCGCGGCAGAAGACCAGGTCTTGATCAAATTTCTTCATCAGGTGCTGAACGATCTTTGGCCGAGTGAGCGGAACTCTCTCCAGCGCCGTGCAAGCGAGTTTCATCAGAGGCATCGTGAAAGGCCTTATCCCATCTGTTTGCTACAATGATCAACACTTCATTACACAGCTCCAACGATATGATCTCCAACCACAACTCAGAAATAGAACTTCTATACAAGGAATCGACACCAGATCAACTTTGCACAAAGGTAACCAGCTAAACATCCCCAAGTCATTCAAATTCAAGAAATTGAGCCGAGACGGATGACACTTTCAAGCACCTGATACTCCCACTCGGCAGCAATGGCCTTGGCGAGAGCGAGAGTCGGGAGCTTGAGAGGCCTCTTGGAAGGCGTCTTCAAAGTCCTGTAATCGAGCATCACGGTCCAGCCGTTCCCATCGTGGGCCTCCCTCGCCGTCACCTGCTTGTAGAATCGCTTCCCCACGATGGAACCCGTCAGGAACGCCATGGGCATCGTCACCGAAGATGGGTCGGAGGCGGACGCCGGCTTCGGGCTCGGAGCCTTGACGTATATTCTGTCGTCGGCCTTGTCGCTGTCGACGGAGAACGTGAAGGTGGAAGACGGGCCGTCGGGTTCGGTTTGGGCGGTGATGGCGGAGCTGAGCCGCCGGGAATGGGAGATCAGAGACGCTAAGATGGAGGGATTTCGACACGACTTCAGGGTTTTGCGCAACAGTAGCGACGAATTAGCCATGGATTGATTATTGGGGAACGACCGGAAAACAGCTATGCGAAACGGTGGAAGGTTTTAATGCGGGGCTGTCGACCTCCACAATCGCAAACTTCCAGCACTGAGCAGAGACACAGAGTGAGACGAGAGAGGGGAGGACTAGGAGGCACGAAGTCTGGGCCTGGATCTGCAAGAACGTTTCAAGTCTGGTTTGACTGAAGCCCATTCGGCCAGGGCAAAGGGAATAAAACAAACAGCTGAATGAAACGAGCAGCTTGCCAAAACAAGAAGTGTCTGTGACATCTCTAGCAGACATGATCATCTCTCTCCTTGGTTTCTGCAGAAGCCTTTCTAATGTACTGAGTCAGCACTTCAGCACAGAGGAATAATTCACAGAACAATGTGACAGACTATAAGTGAATATAGAAGGGAGCAGATCGTGCTCAATACCCATGGTCTCGATGTATCAAACTTTCTGCTTTCATTTGTTTTGCTCCTTTTATGTACCAAATCTTAGTCATTGCTTCTGTCCACTTCCCTTGGTCAATTGATCCAAACATAGCAAGAGTAAATGTGCATTCTCGCTTTATACTCTTTCATTCTCTCTTTATTTCTGATTGAATCACTAGGGACAGACAGTTCTCAAACCAATTACAAGATTTCAGAAATGGGAAAAGTCCAAATTTTTACAGCTTACTGACTACTAACAGCACGAAAACTATGTCTCCAAATCAATCCAGTCCATGTCCATGCATTTTCATTGGGTTGATATTTGTTTTGGCGACAATAAGAGATTGTTCTTCTATCTGCTCGACAGGAATTTAGCCTACAGCGCTCGATGCAACTCCTGTGGTAGTAGTAGTAGCAACTCATCTTTACACTTGAATATTTTTTAGGAGATGTAATATCAAGGAGCCTCCAAAGCATTAGACTTAGTTAGCCCTTGACCATTCCTTCCCTTAACATGTTTTGGGTGATCATCATTCATCAAAGATCTTCGAGGAGATAGAGAGATCACGCTTTGCATCATCGTTGTTGTCGTGAGCTTTCTTCCTCTCCTGGTGGATTGGGAAGGAGTGTTAGACCTGCGAAATTAGATATGAAAGGAAAAGAGAAAAGAAGAAGCTCCTAATAGATCTATCTACTGTCTGTACTAGAGTAAGGAAAATCGTTCGACATGATCCGAGCACATACACTTTTCATCTGATGCTCTGCTCTTTCTTTTCCTTTGCGAATACCTGAAGAGTTCCCCGCGCAAAAACAGAAGCTATGACTCCATTTGATTGGTTCTTTAATTGCTTTGTCCTGTGGACCGAGTTAATAAGCTTTGGATGATTAAAAAAATATGACAAGAAAGGCTAAGGGCAAGTTCTAGTGCTTGAGAATGGGATATTTTTAGCTTGACCTTTCGATACAGTCACATTACTATGCATGATTTTCATACTAAATGTTCAAGGTTAAGAAAATCTCATTTTAGAGAAGATGATCTCTAATCTTGCTACATCTTTACATTATTTTCCTAACCTACATTATCTTGCACTGCTCTCTACCTTCTAGAACTGGCATATGAGAGAGAGAGAGAGAGAGATGCTGCCCTACCTCCTTGCCTTTTGCAGTTTTCCCTTTGGTGCTCAATCTGGGTGTAGATGACTCTGGTGACTGTAAATTGCTTTTGCATGCAGACAGGAACTTTGAAAACCTGGTAAAAAGAATGAGATGAATCAATATAATTCAGCTCTACTTCAACAGGGATTTGGTTAGGGATGTGCCACAAGCAGTCGATGCTTCTTTAAGCAGAAGATGTGGCTAAGATGATCTTAATAGCCTTTTCTTTCCGCTAATGATTATCACAACCAATGTGCACAGGAGAATTGATCCTCTCCCACGATATCTAGCCCATAAGGAAAGATGAGCACCAAATTGAACATGTCCTCAAACTTCACAAACGAAAAGGAAAAAATTAGTCCCGGAACATCCACAAGGCATCGTAGTTTTTTTTTATACGGAACTTAGTAAGACAAGCTGAGACTTGAGATGACATTCCAATTTCTGACTCCACCCAGGTACAGTCAACATAGTGAAATCCTGCAATGATCCTATTCTGCAGAACCTTAAAGTACACATGGGAAGCCGTGAAATGAAACGCTATGTGATCACTGGAATGAGAATCAAGACTTCTTACTTGGTAGCAAGAGAGCGCCTTTTTTGGCCGGTTTCTTTCCAGCGTCTAGGTGATCCCCCAGTTGTCTGCAACACAACTCGGAAACATTGAATGGATGTTGGAGATTGCCATGCTTCAATGATTGCATTCATTCAAACCGAAACAACATAATTTGCACTCTCCAGAAAATAAACAAGGCACCTCTTCCTGGATAAAGGAGTGGCTGAAGGGTGTGCTGATTTTGTGCTTTTAAGTGCCTGCCGTCAACATAAAAGGTATTCATTGTTGTGATACAGGGCAATAAGAAAAATTGACAAGGCTTATCACAAGAATTAGAGCAAGTGCCTGCGAGGAATTTCTGCCTCTGCTAATGTTTAAGGTTTCATGTGAGCCTCAAGTTCACCTACGACCAGCCATTGCGACACTCGCTTACAGAATTTATTTGTGAATCAAGGCCCTTTTCGTTTAAATTACTCATTCCAAACTTGTCACCGCTAGAAGTAGCAAAGCTCACCTCGGAGGATTTGGCAGGGGAAGAGTCCATGGAAAGCTCTCGCAACGATTCATCCTTGGCATTTTCCACAATCACGACGGATTTATCAGTTAACTGCAATCCTCTATCCTCCCTGCTATCATTTTCCTCCATCTCACTACCCCTATTATGCACTTGCCTTAGGTTCTTGACCTCTTGGCTAGGATTGACAATTTCCTGAGAATCTGAGACATCACCTTCACGTTCCAAGTCAGCAGCATTGCTCGAGTCCGCATCCGCTTGCTCGAGCAAGGCCGCCGCTTTCTTCTCAGCCATTTTCTTGTAGTGAGCCTCGAAAAAGGCTTTCTTTTCGGCGACCGATCCTGGCCGGGAGTACTTCTCGGCCTCTTCGACGTAGCGCTTCCGAGAGAAGCTTGACCACTTCTCCCATGACAAGGACTCTTCTGACACGAACCTACCGAACGAGACTGACTGCCCGAGAGCATGAATTGGGTTCTCCTGCATTAAGGAAGATTTTCTACATTAAATGCAAAGTTCAGATCAAAATGTTCCCAATAACCACAGATAAATAAAGTTATCCCATATCAAGTATCGATTCATTTCAAGCAGACAATTTCGCATGTTTCTAGCATTAATATTTGGCAGACTAGCCGATCGAATATGAGTCATGAAGAATTATCTATATAAGGAATTGTGATGAGTAGAAGAAACATCATTTTAGACCGACCCTCCAGCTAAATTCATCGTAGTCATGCAATGATCGGGGGAAGTTGATGATAACCATGAACAGAACAGCACACTAAGTTGAGCTCTTCCGGTATCTGCACACAACAATCTGAATACAAAAGAAAGACAAAAAGAACATAAAGGAAGACGATAAATTAGTTTCTCGGAGTTACCTCGGTGGCGTCATTGGTGAAGACTGAAGAGTGAGGCAAGGGTTGCATCATGAGACAGCTTGAATCTCCCATGGTTGGGGCTTAGCAATGCTTCAAAACCTCAAAAAAGACACAAACCTGGAACTGGAAACACCAAAATTAACGTTGCCCCTCTTTCCGATTTTTTCTCCTTTTCTGTTTGAATTGAATTTGAAATTCAAAAGTAAAGCAAAAGGTGCATAACCCACGTTCTCGGTGTAGACTTCATCATCATATGTCTATGCAGATGAAAGTGAAGCGTGCTCTTTTTTAATATCACCACAAAAGTGGGGTCTCATTTGGCAAGATGCTTCGGTTCGTTTTCAAGTGCTTCCGTCTTTTTCGGCTTACTTGGGCCCCGGTTGTTTGACGTTAACGTTGCAAACTTTAGTTAAAAACATTAGAAATTGTCGAGTATTTCCCTTCAAGAAAAGAAAAAGTGTAGGCTCGACTGGTGTTGATCTTTCTTGAGCCCACACCGAATGTATTTGTCATGCTGTTGGAGAAAGTAGCGGATCAGTGAAGCAAATGCTTGACAGATCCACAGTTTAGACATTGCCCGAGTTTACAAAGATGTTATCGTATTCACATCTTGAAAACAGACATAAATCTAGGACCAGGCGGTCCGCACCAGAAACGCAGCCGAAGAGTTTTCTTGTATTCTGCTCAAATTAGGGGTTAAACTCAATTTGCCCGCCGCATCATCTACAGGGTAAGTCTCCGAATATTTTTCCTCCTCGCTTGAGGGCTAGAGTCATGCCGGTGCCCAATGGCCATGACCGGTATTGTTGATTCAGAGGACAAAGATGTTAACGGCTGAACCACCAGCAGCTGAAATGTCGACCTCTGCATAACAGAACAAGTACCATCAATCCTACACTGCCATGCTTCAGAGCTAATTCTGTTTCTGAAGATTTGCACAAGTTTAATCTGTAAACCCTTTGGCGATTATCCCAACTACCAAAGATCTGGGTCTGATTTTTTGCATTTATCCGACCAAACATCTTTAAAACGGCCAAAGAATAAAGAAGAAACTTGATCCACTTTTCCTCTGTGAGTTGGACCGAAGTACACAAATTTTCTTTTCCTTGAAGCGTAACCTTCCACCCAAAAAACATAAGGAGTGCATCAATCTGGTGAATGCTACATAAAACTACGTTACCTCCACTACAACATACGACATGAACTCAAACATGATGTAACTGTGCAAACTGCTAGTTTATCAGTACATTCTTCTGCGAAAAGAAAAATCATAGCAAAGGTCCTAACAAACTAGAAGATGACATTCTCTTGCGGCAACCATATTAGCATATGAGAACATTAATACACAAAATTCTATGATATTACCAGGGGTTGTAAACAAGACGCCTTTTTTATTGCCTCTGATTCGATCTTCTCGAACTTTTCTGCCAATGCAGTCCCTTTACATCTCCCGTGGCTCCTAGAAGGTTCATTTTCGTCTACAACTGTTTTTAATTCCAATCATACTCAATCAGAACAATTATCAAGCCTTCTTTTCAAAATTCAGAACTGGGAGATTTTCCCTCGAATCTGAAAAGAAGCCTTCAAATCTTCAATAACACACCAACCAAGAAGCCAGAGAAGCACGAGCAGAAAGAACCCATTTCAGATACCCCATCTGTGAAGACTAAAGCCCAACAGAAACCTGAATTACAATCTTCAACTGTCTAAACAATAAATTTCCAATTCCATTTTCAAGCAATCAGCTCTGATTTGAGCAGTATATGCAAGTAGTTGGATCGAAGAGTTGACCTTATCCCTTGCTGAAATTACTAGTTCTGCCAGCTGAACATTATTCCATGAAAACTACCAGTTACAACCATGGAAGATAAGTTGCTATCATTTTCTTCTGGAAGGGTCCCGGCTAAGTCCATGCTTCTTCAACGTATTAATGTATTCTCTCATGAGAGCAAATTTGTTGCTTCCAAGATGATAAAAGTAGTCCCATGTATAGATCCCAGTTTTATGCAAGTCATCAAAAATTATCCTGCATCATTAAGATTACAGTACGTAAGTTTAGTATGAAAATCACAAACGTTCAAGCTGTCACATTTTTTCCTTTTGAGGAACATTCTTGAAATTACCTCACCCCGTAGTTCCCTATAGGTTCGACTTTCATAATTCCAACATGACGACGTCCAAATATTACCTGATGAGGAACGTGAAGCATTTTTATCCAAAGGTATTGGAACATAAACATCGATGGGCATGTTTTTTGGTCACATAAGAATCATATCAATTATGGGACTCGAGAAGTAACACATTATATGAAATGATGGTATCAAAGAAAACAAATCAGTTCAGCTATGGACAGATTCAATGCCGATCTTTAGGGGGCGAATACATAAGGGAAGATTTGCTACTGTAATCTCTCTTCTTATTTTTTGGTTTCCTACCATGATCTTAATAAATTAATTTTCGACGTTTCTTTACTTAATTATGGGCAAATATAATAGCCAATTTCCCTATGGTAAAACACAACATATCCACAGAAAAATTAATTTGAAGTTAACTGGAATTAGCCACTCATTATGCCAAGGTTCCAAAGACTCGCTACTTCGCTTAAGTCTAAAGCTGTGTGCACCACTTAGCACAGTGGCAAAGACCCTTCTTCCACTAAATCCATCCTTGAATGCGGGTTATAACCCAGGATACAGGAATATCAGCTAAATTATGTACATAATCAGAGCCTTCCATATTTTTCCCATTTATATGAGCGCCAACTTAGAAATTGGTGGCTTGGGAAACACCTAGAATCTGAAAACAAAGAAAACAGTTATCCAAAGTGTCAGGAATTTCCAAATTGTGAGACGATCTTAGGAGAAGAATAGATTGGGTTCAGTTAACTCAGTTGATAGAGATTGTCCCTCATCACTGGAAAAAGTTCCTGTCGACTACAGAGTAGCATTCCCATTACTTTTCTTATAAGAAAAGTGCAAGCAACACGGGATAGCCTTTTTCCATCAAGTTCAATCTCCCAAGCGCAGATCTGAACAGAGAACAGACGTAACAGTAGAACTTATTCCAATAATAGCATCTGCCAAGTAAAGCGATAGTAATATTTATTGACAAATTTATCGGGATCCACAAGAAAGAATATTCAAATCCATCATTCTAGTCTTCGTGATGAAGTTAATTTGACCCCACAAATGTGAGCACAAACTAAGGCTACAAGACAAACAACTATTATAGAGGTAGATATGGCTAAGTTGTTCATTTTAATTTTGCAGTACCCCTTAGAATGAAAAATTCCTCGTGTTTCAAATAATCCTTTATTTCATTTTCAAGAAAATGAGATGTTCCATACCAAGCAAAAAAAAAAAAAAATGCTTCGATTGTTAAGAGAATGCATGTAAAATACTTTTTATCTTTTTGAAAAGGGACGTAGGTCATTGCATTTCTGAATACACAAGAGATTAATGCATATCTTGAATATCAACCTTTTCACCACCTATAGACCTCATTTTGCCATCTGCAGCAGGACTGCAAATTCTGAGGAACTCAGCAGACAACCTAAATGTGCTACCATTGGTGAATTCCACCTCCACCTGAAATAGGAAACGTGTACTTGAAGTGAAAACGCACTACATAAAAGTTATATAAGCAAATGACGTGATGCAATACGTAGCTTGATAGGATGCATTTCTGCCAATCATCCACTCAGTCAACATATAAACTGAAGCTTGCTTGTGCATTGTTGTGCAACACCTTACAAAAGGGCTAAGGATAAGATACAGGGGTAACAGCAAAGGGAACACGAACTACCGAACCATATGTGGTGGATTACTGATAGCTTGCAGTCCAGGTTTCTATGACATTTGTCTAGCAATAAAAGCTTAGCAAATCGCTATCTGTTTGTTTCCACAGAAACATGTAGAGCATGCTTAAGATTCTAAATATCCATCATTCAGCAGAGACAACCTAATCCACAAATTCCTGGGAAATAAACTATGATAGCTTACTGGTTATCACTATTCTCTTGATGCGGCACCAACCTATTATAGGTTTGACATCCTCCTTACGATACAAATAAGGGCCACCCGATATTATCTAACTTGTGCTCTCCAAGATGGACAATGACTTGAGGAACCCACTGATCTTAATAAGGTCCTGAAGCGATCACCAATCCACGGACTGCTAAATTCACTAGATTCTACCATGAAAATCAAGGCCCCTAGATAAAATCTGCACACGACCAACATTCACATCCCAGTGCATTTACGCTTCTGTGGAATACACAGGATGAACTCACACCCATCTCCGCCACGCAATGGAATCGACCCAAGAGCTATGGAACTTGAACAATCAGATGACGTACTCAAAACCAAGAACACGAGATCAAGAACAACGAGATTTCGAGAGCACGAGTGAGCAAAAAGCTTACACATTTCGGAGCGTGGAGGGAGAATTTAGAGAGGCGCGGGGCACCGATGGTTGTGTGGATGGATTTAAGCGCTCGCTGCAGGGCTATCATCCTGCTTTTCCTCGATTGCGACTCTCTCAAAAAGTTTCACGCTTCGAAGTCCATGGTCATCGTTCGCTTTCTACGCTGTCGGTGCCCGCGCAGTGCATGAAAGATTCCGACATTAGTGAGCTTCAAACTGAAACAACTTCAAATTGCAGACGACCTGACGCCGAAATTCGATAGGAGGGGCCAAGAAACACTGAAGCTGAACGCCGAACAGTGAACACTGCTTCGGTGAGGTGAACACATCTTGGTGGCCTGGCCGAATCGAAAGAGCCGGATCAGGTTGAAACAGGCTTAAACGGTGAACGGGCGGGGTTCTCACATGTTCGGGCCCGGGGGGCCCAACAGAAAGCCCGGGCCCATGAACAGGGCAGGTCCACTGTCCAATCAAGTTATTCTTTTTTTTTCGTTATATCCCATTTCTAACTCTCATCTCACACTAATGATACTAGCGTTCACACATTCCTAATCTCTTGCCAGCAGGCCATATGACTAGTAGCGACCAATCAATTTATTCATGTAGGTATATTTCATGGCAGTAAAAGCCTGCGCTATTGATGAATAATAATAAATATATTACTAACAGCTAAAATTGTAGGTGAAAAGGCCATATTTTTTGGAAAAATTCAAAATAAGGGCTATCATCATTTTCTCAAATAAGGAATCAAAGTAAATCTTGTTTCAAATAAAGGTCTGAAACATCCTTATTGTTTCAAAAAATAGCCCGACCAAAAATATTTTCATCGTTTACCTTGTATTTATTTCTTTATTTCTTTTTCTTTTTTACTTTATTTATAGATGGTCGGTCTCAAGCGATGGCTAGCCACTATTGAGGGCTAGGGGAGGTTGTCCCTCACCTATGGCCATCAAGCAAGTAGAGGCTGCGCTTGATTTGGCGAGGGCTGTCCTCGTTAGATCTAGGCGAGGCAAGCTAGCCCTTGCCTAGTGGCCATTAGGGGTCGTTGGACCCTAGTCGGCCACAACAAAGAAAAAAAATAGAAATGGGAAAAAAGAAAAGAAAAAAAATAAAAAAGGTAAATGACGAAAATGTCTTTGATCAAACCCTTCTTTAAAGAAAATGAAGGCACTATTAGGCCTTTATTAGAAATTTTCCCTAATTTTTTTATAAGTCATCTTCGATAAGTAAAATAATTAAATTTAATCCACAGATAGATCATATCATTGTGGACCTTGTTGTATCTCTCACTACATAGTCTTCTGTCATGGAATGAATGAAATAACGTCTAGTTTCAATTAGTCACGATCATGCTTCCTTCATACTGTATACACATGTTTGTAAAATTAGACGCGCTACAATGTGATTTGGCTGATGACCATTGAATGACATATATGAGAATACAATCAAGATAGCAATCAGTGGTGCCAATCATACTCCAATAGTCCAAAAAGTTGATGCCACAGGTCATCAGTGGTCATCGGCCAATCACATTATGTTACGCTAAGTTTGCTTATCTAAATTGATATTATTTCTTTTTTTCTCCTGAAGAATAGAAAGTATGTTTTTTTTATTTATTGTTTTTGTTTCGCATCTATTCCTTGACCACTAATCTATTCCAGGTATACAAAAGTAAATTGATGTGCATAAATAGATTTCTATCCTTATTCTATTCTATTCTAAAAGATTAAAAAAAGAAAAATAGAAATAGACCGGTTACCAAAAGTCCTTATTTTTCTTATTCTAAGACCACTTGCTTGATTGACAGTTGGCAACTTGGCATTCATCTTAACCGTCCGTTGATCACAGAAGAGCTGGTCATTGGTTAGGTTTGGCCCTTGCTTGGTCTAGGAAAGAGCCAGAACAACCATTGCGATAATCATGATTAGGGTCAGCCTTGTACATTAGTAACATGCAACTGTCCTGAACTGTAGGACCACCATACTTCATCTGTTCATCCAATGGCAGGGATGAGATCTCAGGCAAAGGTAGATTACCATCACATGGGTGTTTTAAATTAATTGCATGCTTGACTTGATGCTATCAAGTCTTCATTCTATAAAATCACGGTTAATAATCTTGACAGCCGACACAAACGCAAAACAAAGCCCATACATGTCAAATAAAAAAGCATATTTCAGGCCACGTTTATTTCGCAAAAGACTAATGGTTCTCATAAACGATCGCCTCTAAACGTTCAGGCATAATGAAAACATTATGATTAATAATTTCACGCGACACAGAATACCATTTTTTGGAGAATTTTTTCCAAATTATTCATCTTTCGAGAAAAAAAAGAGCCCAATGTCCATGTGTACACATTCAGTCGTTCATCAAGAGGGACCATTACATATGATTCTACAAAACCCAAAGTTGTGACTGCATGGAACCAAATGAGAATAACAATAAAGATAGCTCAATTTGCAAAACCCACCCAATCATGATTTTCTAATTACAAAGGGAAAAAGGGACACAAAAAATAATAAACTAAAATAATGCCACGAGAAAAATCAAGGAAGCTAATTAAAGAGGGTCAGGTTTGATCATGATTAATTCATACATACTTAATATATATAGTGTACATAGGAAATGAGGTGGAAGCTGCATATATGTGATTAGCCGGGTACCAACCGAAGATTTGCTTAAGCAGTCGCATCAAGATGGACGTGAAAGCCCGTGGGAAAACTGGAAAAAATGTTGAGGATATTCTGAAACAGCTCGCCGACCTCGACCTCTTCTTCTTGTGTCCAATCAGCCCGGGATTCGTTACGACGTCTTATTATCATCGCGCTAAACCTTTTTTTTCTCCGCGTGCAACCCGGGCTCTTCTTTAATCAATCTGAACCGACCCAGTTTGCAGGACAATGGCGTACAAGTGCACCGACTGGTTTGGTGTTATGTTGGATAAAGACCCAAATATGTCTTAGACATATTACATCAATGTCATTTTAGTCGTAAACCTTTTAATTAGACCAACATTTCGAATTTTATCACGTTAGTATCAATTCAGTCCATTCAGCCGATTTTAAGTTTCGAAATCGATGACATGGACGTTAGCCCGTCCTATTTGGCACGGCTGGCGCTGACGTGAAATTTATAAAAAAAATTGATTTTTTTCCCTTTTTTCTTTCTTTTTTTGTATTTACTTTTTCTTTGGTCGGTGGCCATCCATGTCAGCGCCGGTCATGTCACGTAAGACGGCCGGTGTTCATGTCATCGATTTTTCAGCCTAAATTGACTAGATGGATTGAATTGATACCAATGCAAAAAGATTTTAGAATAAATTGATAAAATTGAAATATTTAAGATTGAATTGGTACTAACGCAATAAATTTATCACTTTTTTGGCGCTTTTCCCGTGCCTTGTCTTGCTGATTTGCACGTTCAGTCTGGTTGATTGCAAGGGCTTCAGGGTGATGGATGGTCGCCAGATCATTGGAGACGCTACGTACCTGTCTAGGGTTAGGTGCATGCACGGTGGTGATTACGAGAACGAACCAAACATTTGTGGTTCAGAAAGGAGCGGCCTCCAGTTTTTCTTAGTGCTTGGCACGACCTGCTGTTTCGGCTCCAAATCTCCAACCAAGCAAAGCGTGTATGGTCGTAGGAATTTATGTAGTCACCTGTCGGCTGCATATACTATGATGGATGAGCGGTTGACGAATCCAAATCATCCTTCGATCGTGAAGATGTGATTGGGAGGATGGTTAAGTCTTTACGATAACGCGGGAATCTTGCAAAGAAGCCGATCGAAAACATTTCATGAGGAGAGACCATTTTAGGTATAGGAGGCGGTGTTTCGTGAATCGTTTGCCATTCTAGTAAGCGCCTGGATCGCTTTGTTTCTTCGATGTGGAGGCGGATCCAACTTGATCGATCGAGTGCTGCATATCTAATTTCTCCTTGTTTATTTGAAGAGAACTTGTATTAGGCATCTTTTTTCATTTGTATATGTTCTACTTGCGTAATTCGATTTAGTGCAATGTACGTAAAATACGAGTAGAGTATGCATGTTCGGACATATAGTTGTCTTTTCAAGTTAAAACTGCTACTACCCTTGCAAATCAGCACGACGGATTTGTTCATTTTCAGAGCATATTCGGTAAGGCTTAACGAAAATTGCGTGTAAACAGAACTAAAGATTCCGCATTTTAATCAATCACAAAGAGATGACCACGACATGGAGAACGGGAAGAAGTGAAAAGGAGACTCGGCAGTTGTCACAATCAATGCGTGATCCGATCTTGAGAAGACATGATAGAATTACTTGGGTGATTACGAAGTTCACATAGCAGAAAGAAAGAAGTGTTCGTGCATGTTCGTTCATAGTAACTGTCCATTTTCCAAGAAGAAAAGCTCTTGTTCTAAGTAATCAAGCCCATCCCAGTACATTACAGACTCCACACCATCGACCCGTTGTTGCTGCTGATGTTGCTGAAGCGGATGAGAATCTTCTGCAGAAGATGATGACCTCTGAGAGACAGGTGTGGTCGTTTCTTGGTGATTCCTCCATGACCTTTCTTGATCTTCACTGAAGCTTCCGGACAACAACTCGAAATTCTCAAGCAGGTGCGCAGTTTCTTCGAATGTCATTAGTCCCATGTCGTCCTCCATTAAAAAGGCCTCCACCGTGTCTTGATCAGCCTCCAATGCTGCAGGTTTATCGTCACTGCACGAGCTTTCTTCTGTAGTTGAATTCAGGTTGTCGGTTACTATCTCTTGGGCATTGTTTTCATCTTCCTGAATTGGCTGGTGGGTCACTGGGTCTAGCCCGAGAAGCTTCAGCTTCTTCTTGATTCTGGTGTTCCAATGGTTCTTGATCTCGTTGTCGGTGCGACCCGGGAAATGCGAAGCAATCTTGGACCATCTGTAACCGCAAACAGGAAGTTCCAATCCTTTTCAGGACTTGATAACAATACAAGAACTTGCTTGCGAGACAATGCAACAGTAACTGCAGTGCATATTTACAAAACTTTGACTCATTTCAAATCACGAATTTTCCTTCGTAGATCTAGCATTACTGGATGTTATCTTAGTGACCTGTTACCGAGACGCAAATGAAGTTGAATGATTTGATCTTCCTCCGCATCGGTGAAACCGCCTCTCTTAACATCAGGCCTCAAGTAATTGATCCACCTCAATCTGCAACTCTTGCCACATCTCAGCAAACCTGTAAAACTCATCACACCATCCAATCAGTGTCTATTTTGATCATCTGATTCTCAAAAAAAAAAAAAAAAAACTGGGGAGAGACTAAAATGAACCTGCGAGTTTGGGAACCGTCCTCCAGCAATGGATGCCATTATTCATGATGAAGCTCATGAGCTTATGGTCTTCCTCAATGGTCCACGGACCGCGCTTCAGACCGACCTTATCGCAGCAGGGTTGCCTTCCCATTATTCGGGGTCTGATGCTTCAAGGGCTGCATTCGAGTTCGAAAAATCAGGCGAGAGCTTGCGAAACCATTTATAGTCCAAATGGGAAAGATTCTGACAGATCACCACAGCATTAAAAAAACTAGGATGTTCCTCAAGTGCCGTGAAAGATGATTGAATGGCAAAGCATATTAAAGAAATGGCAATGGCTCCAAGAGATATTGATAACGATTTCGGGTACCACCTTTTGGTTCCACGAGTGTCCTAATGTGTAAGTAAAGCCGAACCAGATGTGGGTCTGTTCTCATCGACAATCTTCACTTTGTGTGCGTCCATTATCTTTGCAGACCAAAGCCTCTCTTATTGGGTTTGATTGTTTAAGACAAGAACGAGATGTTTTTTCTTTATTGCAGGAGATTCCTTGGCATTCATTTCTGCCTTGTGGTTGCTACTGGAGATATTCCATCAATGGATTTTACTTGGAAGATGGGAACAACCAGATTGAGAAGACATTCAGAACTAAGAAAGTGACAAAACTCTCCATTCCTGGTTCTGCAGCTGGATCCTCCGGAACTACAAGAATCCTTAGTTAGAATGGCAATCCGAGACGGAGGAAAAGGCACAAATGACTCCTACCTTCGGAAAAGTTTAATAAGTTGGTCGACATTGACGTGAGTTTTGTGGAAAAAAAAAATTCAATCTTGACCTTAGGACAATGAAGTCTCCCATTCAATGAAGTTTCAGGAACATGGGGGGTCCGTCCAAAAGCATCAAATTGCCAGTTTATGCAATTCAGAATAAGCTTTGATTAAGGGCATAAAACGAAGGGTCCAACTAGCGACAGACTGTGATTAAAAAGTACTTGAAAACTCAAACCCACTTCATGTCCAATGCAAGGACATGACAAGAGGTGAGCCCCCCGTGTATCTGTTTCTCGATGCGAATTTGTCGTAAATAGAGACAAATAGGACCTGAAACGATCTCATGTACTTCCTCATGTCATCCATTTAGTTTGAACAAGCCGCCAACTAAGGTCCAAAGCTCCTGTCGTGTAGTAGACTGTGAATTCGACGAAGAACGATGGCGGCGAAAGCGATGCATCCCGATCTCGGTCGAGTAGATATTAGATTAGATCAGGGAGAACGGCGATCCTTGTCATTCACAACCGTGGCAGACAAAAGACGCTGCTTTGAAACTAAATGTGACTTGAATGAGCGTGAAACGAGCAGGGAGATGAATGCTGCCTCAGTTGGCACGTCTTCGCCGTCCAGAATCGAGAAACTGCGACGCGAGTGTCCCGTGCTCTTTCTTGACCCGACAAGTTCATGAACAGAAGAACCCAACGACAACTTAAACAAAGGATTGATGCCGACAAATCCCACGAAAGAAGAGCATTAAAATCCCCATGCTTCCCACGTTTGCTGTTCTTGTTGTTGCTTCCTTATAATTATCAGATCCCTCGTGATTCATGTATCGTCATGATAGTCTTTTTCGCGAATACGAACACAATATTCGTCACGAACAGCCAATAGGAATCTTTAATTATATTTATTATTTCTTTGTTCCTTCCGGCCAAAATGAAAGGAAAAAAAATAGAAAAATAGAAAACTCAAGAAAATATTGAAATTGTTGGAAGGGCGCTCATAACTCATTGGCTTAAACTTTTAAGTGAAAGTGGGTCCAATTGAATATGTCGACGGGCTCAAACTTGAGCTCCTTTTTGGCGAACTCCCCGAGTGAAGTATCGAACTTCTGCTGTACGCTTTCCAATAAAAATATTATTAAATATATCCACATTAGCACCAGTTGTTTCAGGTAGGGTGAACGGCGTCCACGTTAGTGATTTTCAACCAAAATTGACCGGATGAATTCAATTGGAAAATCGTGAAAATATTCAGGACTGAATTGGCTCAAATAAATAATTTATGACTGAATTGGTATTAATATAATAGGTTTGAGAATATTTTTTTTGTACTTTCTCTTGAGTTAAGGACATCACCCTTATGCACACTTGAATGAAATTAAAAGTTTGGTAATATTATATTTGTAACCTACTAAGTAAAGGCGAAAATTCTTATTGAACGGGATGGAACAAGACATAACCATTGATGGCAAACACACAAAACAAATGCGACGGGGTTGCTGTCCTTTTCATCAAAGAAACGGGCCAGCTATGGCCTGAAATGACAAGGCCCAGGACGTTGCATGAGGCCCAACAGCAATATCATTTCTCGTCGAGAGAGTTGGTATCTTGTCGATCATTTTTGGAACGAAATTTCCAATGCTACTCCTAAAATTTGAATCTTGTAAAAGATTTTGTGAAATAGTTTTATTACGAAGTGTTTGTATTATTAATATACGCAGAAGATTTATCGACACAAAGTGAAGAAATTGGACAAATATAGGTGCAAACAGATGACCACTTCCAGATTTGAAATTTTCTTGTGTGCAAAGGCTGTATTTAAGATAATTAAAAAAAAGATTCAAATTTTAAGATTGAAATACATGATTGATCCGATAGTACTATTATCCACCGAAATTTTATTTATAGATAATCAATTGAGAATATCTTGGAGAAGAAAGAATTGTGATCCCTCGAAATGAAAGAAAAGTTGTTCGAAAAATTCTAGACCCATTGCGCTTTGGCTAATTCAGTCCTCAACATTCTAAATTTTCTAATTGAAACCAAAACCTATTCACATATTTTCAACTGAGTCCATCCTGTCTCTAACGTGTACAACGGTCGTTCTATGTGGCATGATCTGTGCTGACGAAGATAATTTTTTATTATTTTTTAATTTCTTTATATTTTATATTTTTCTTTCTTTCTTTTCCTCTTTCCTTCTACCAAGTCCAACAAGGGTTGGGCCTTGCTGGCTTAGAAGGAAACAAAAAAAAAAAGAATAATAAGAATTACAAAAATTATCCACCTCAGTAATTTTAGGCTAAAATTAGCTTATATTTTTATTTATTTCTTTTCTTTTTCCTTCTACCAAGTCCAACGAGGTTGGGCCTCGCCGGATTAGAAGGAAACAAAAGAAAAATAATAATAAGAATTACAAAAATTGTCCACATCAGTAATTCTAGGCCAAAATTGATTTATATTTTCATTTTTCCTTCTACCAAGTCCAACAAGGGTCGGGCCTTGCCAATTTAGAAGAAACAAAATAAAAAAAAAATTATTATTATTATTATTATTTTCGTTAGCACAAGTCATGCCACGTAGAATGATTGATGTACACGTCAGGGATCTCATACTAAAATTGGCAAGATAGTCTTAATTGGTAAAAAAAATTTAGGATTGAATTAGTCAAAGTGCAATACGTTTAGGATTTTTTGGGACCATTTTTCCTATAAAAAAAAAGTCTCTTTATTTTATTTAATGGCCGCGCGTGCTGTCACGGAAAAGTTGGATAATGGCTTGCGATGAAAGTAATGGATTTATCAATGATTTGACCGTTTATCAATGGAAAAGCAAACATGGCCAATCACACCATATCGACGTCAATAAAACCATGGGAAATCATGCAATCTTTAATTTAAAAAAAAAAAGAAATATTACCGGAATAAAGTTTGTGTAGATATATAAGGTAATATATATCCATCTTAAAGAAGATAGGTAGCTCTCTTAAAAAAATTTCTTTTTAATCACTAGCGGATTAACACACTTGGGTGCATATAAAGAAATAGAAAAAAAAAAAGTGTACATTTTGATTTTGAGAGGGAGGATGCTTAAAGAGTTGGAAGTAGCTAACTCAAATTGAATTTCTTTCATAAATCCAGTGATTCCGGTAATTTAAATACCCAAAAAATGACGAGTAGCTCTCTCGATATCTCCATGAAATCACGGGTCGAAATCGAAGTAACTTTTCGTTCTCAAACCTATACCGAAAAAAAAAATACCAATAAAGTTTGTGTCAAGTATGCAACAGAAAAGAAAAATTTTGGCAACAATAACGCATTCCCAATAAAAAAAAAATCGTCGACTTAAAAGGATCAACATACCAATGGCGTTATCTCAAGAACTTCGAACTTGAATTATATTTTTATTGGCCTTAAACAACTTATACTCCTTTTTCTAAAGTAATCCAAAACATACTATGTAGTAATTATATAATTGAGTTTTACCATAACATTTCAAATTTTCAAGAGAGATGTGTCGAAATTGAAAGCGATGGAATGATGTGCAAACGACACTAGCGAGTCCGATGTCCGACGGCTAAATCCACGTATCATCAAATGCAAGTTGCCGCTATAGAAAAGAAAATGACCCCCTTCAATTAATGATAATAAGCTTCAGTGGGTCCCACCCCTAGGCGATGTGACGTCATCAATGAGGTCATCCAATTTAGTTTCCGGATCAAAATTTTCCCACCTCTGTTTAGTTTTCCCTAGCGAAGGCACCAAAGCAAACCTGCACAATGTCTTGCTTGTACACTTGATGCTTGAAAAATTAAGTCCGACTACCTTATTTGGTACGTTCATCTGGAAATAAATGATTTATAAAGTGCACAACACCGAGAAATTATATTGTGCATATGGAAAAGAGAAAGATATTTCGGTATTTAAACTTTTACTAGAGAAAATCATTAGAGGGTGGAATATATTCAAATTTTAACGCCGAGACATGGGAGAGATGAATAAAATTTCTAACTCATGTATCCGTCCATGTGCCAACACAGTCACGTGTCTCGGGCCGGCATAATCTTAGCCATGGATAATTCGTGATGCGCCCGATGAGCTGATAACATCCGCCATCCTTCCTTTTATGGTTGCTCCTAAAAATAGTATGGCGAACCTCACTTTTACTCCAAATCATATCACGCCCAATTTAACTCGAGCATCTATTTCATCGGTCGAGACACACATGATTTTCGAGTATAATAACTGATTTCGGCCTGCTATTGTGCATAGAAAAGCTCCTCAGATTCTAACATTCAACTCTTAGCACAATCATCGTGATGGCACTCTCACGCGCCAGTCGTATTTCTAATCTTCTTCTGCATCACTCCTGGTTTCGATGCCAGATGCCACAAAGCTCTACTTAGGTACTAGAGTATGGGAGGATTCGGTCGGCGACACATGGACTTCGTATGGCAAAATATAACAACGAGCGAACGCGCGGGTCTTATGATATACCGACACGATCGATGTAGCTGTTGATTTAGGCCAACTAAATGTGTGAAATAACTTCTGGAAAATGACGAAACTGTCCCCATCGACGAATCTCCTTCAGTGGCGCGACGCCATTGGTGCATGGTCTCCGTCGCTACAAAAGCACCTCCCCCACCCATGATGATCAGCAGTTAACGACCGCATGTAAAACCGACATGAACGGTCGAATCACCAGATCGTTCCTCCCTCGTGCCCTCGATCTGAATCCGATTCTCTCTCCCTCGAAAGCCAAGATTTTCGTGGAGGTTTCGAGTGGGAAGTTAGAGTAAAAAAGGGAAGAGACGGATAAGGAGGAGGAGGAGGAGGAAGGAAGAAAGGTGATGTTTTTATGGTGCTTTCATGAATGAGAACGGAGACGGGGTAGGTATTTTTGGTTCGCTCGCGAGCGGAAGCAGAAGCGGTTTCGATGGCGCGAGGGAACGTCGGAGAGGGGGCGGGGGCGGCGGCGACGTCGTCTCGTGGAGCAGGTTCTTCTGGTGCACCATCTTCGCCGTCCTTTCCTGCGTTCTCTTCACTGTCTTCACCTTCTCGACCCTTCGCCTCTCCTTCGGAGGTTACTAATTCTCTCTCTCTCTCTCTCTGTTCCATTTCGTCCTCCGTCAATATTCATCATCTCACTCCAAAATCGACAATCGTCGTCAATAAGGTAAAAAAATGCATCAACTTGCATTATGAATTCTGATGGGTGATTAATTTCACCAATTTTCATTTTATTTGGTGTGGGATTTCTTGTGCTTGAACGAATTCCAGGAGATGCTCTGTTTTCGTATATGAATTTGTGGGTCAATTCCAGTAATTTTGGTTTCTTCTTCCTTCTGTTTCTTGAATTGATTCTTTCGCTTGCCTCCAGAATGTAAGGAGAGAGTTTTCGTTTTCCTTTCTCATAATCGTCGCCTAAGATGACGAGCTCGAAAATCAAATTTGCTGATTCCATTTCCTCAAATTTGAGGGCTTTGCGCGATTTTCCGTTACGGATAATCTTTTAATTTGAAAAGATCTTCGGAGTCGATTCTCATATTGATTTCGTCGTTGATATTTGTGCAGAAACTTTTCAACCGGTGGTAGTCCCCTCATGGCGGAATTCGGTGATGAAAGCCGTCTCCGGCGACTCCGAGTCCGCTCCATCAGTTTCGATAAGAGAGACGGTCATATTCCCCGACCAGGCGGTGATTTTCCTCCAGTACCCTCCGTCGTCTCGCTTACTTACGAAGGAGGACATTCGCTTTG
>JAGVVM010006285.1:0-24872 GCA_019149425.1 Psidium friedrichsthalianum
GATTCTAAGGCATGAGGACTTCTGCTGATGAAAGAATTTAGTGATTGCAGCGAACTCTTTTGATTGAGGATAATTTGGAGAGATTGATTGTCACACGGAAGGGTTTGTCTAAAAAGATGAGACAGAACGACTTTTAGAACTGTTGAGGGTAAACCAAGACTAATAACACATATTTGCAATATGAAGCATTTCAAAATTCCATTGCACTATGTGATTGAAAAACATCACCACAAGAATAATAAAAGGTCTCTACATATTCCCCACCAATAGAGGCTTATACACGTTTAACAAGATCAACTAAAGTGTGTCTCAACAGGTTGCTTCACAATAATAATGAAATAAACCCAAGCCTAGAAATAATTAGGTAAGTTATCACCTTCCTTTTCAGTGCAGAACTCAGCGGAGTCCTCTCTCCTTTGGTTCCATTGAAAGGAGCTTCTCAATAATTTATCAGAGCAGTAGTGGAAAGTTCTTTTGAATTTCTCGTGCGACCCGTCGTTTATGATGTTGCTGAGTTCGTAGCTAGTTGCTTGTGGAAACTTGTATTCCGCCAGTACCGCAGCAGGAGAACCACGACAACTTGGAAAGATTTTATGTACTTTCTCCACCTGATCATGTTCACAATTTTTGTTGTTCCATTTATAAGAACTTATGCAAATGTTAAGGATGTGCACCTCTCAGCTGGGGTAGAGAGTCGATTTTTGGCAAGTGTAGTAATTACAACATAGCACAGAAATCATATTGGGAGACTACCTCAGTTCTTCCAGGCATAATAGGCTCTCCTGCAACAATTCTGCTAGGATGCAGCCGGTGCTCCATAGGTCCACCCTCCACTCCATACTTGTTAGCACCAAGCAGTAGCTCAGGTGCCCTATACCAAAGAGGTTACTACACGACTGGTCATGTGGCTGCTGTTGGTCAGGCTGAAAAAATGTGGCGAGACCAAAGTCGCCAATTTTGAGGACTCCATCATTGCTGGATAGGAAGATTAGAGCCCTTATGTCTCTATGCAAAACACCTCGCTTATGGCAGTGTTCCAGTCCACGAAGCACTTGTTGCAATAAAATTTAATCTGCAAGATCATCAGGCAGATCGTAATGAGGCTTCCATGTAATGCAGGAAGTGCTCTCAGTAATATTTCTCAAAGGAACCGGAGAGCAACCATTGGAACCTGACAGAACTGTCTGATGAACAGAAGAAATGTAAGGACCAAATTTTTAAGCAGTAAAAATAACACATGATTGAAAGATCGCTGAAAAGATGATCAAAGTCGAACTCTAAGTTCTGTGAGTCAGAAGTTTAAGCTAATAAATGTTATGCGCCTTTTGTTCATTTTGTTTAAGCTCCCCAACTTGGATAGGTTAAAAGAAGAAAAAAGCGTGTCCCCCAGAGATCAAGCCTGTCAGACTGATGGTGCACCATATTACACTTTCAATGACTACCTTCGACACTTTCATGTAAGTTACAGCAGTGAGACATACCTGAGGCCACTTAACTTAACGCCAGGCCTGGCAACAGGCCAGCGAGATCATGCTCCATGTACTCGAACACAAGATACAAGCTGCCTGAAATCCTGGAAGTGACAATTCCCTCGAGCTTCATAACGTTGGGGTGATCAAGCTTCCGCAATATATGAATTTCCCTAGCCATGAAGCGCACACTCTCGGGATCCATGTTAGCAAACCTCACTTTCTTCATTGGCGACAATTTTACCCGTTTCAAGGTCACGAGCCTTGTAGACAGTGCTGTAGGTCCCTTGTCAAATCTACACGAAGAGCATTTCATTTACATAAAAGACAAGGATGAAGCGAAGACAATCAGCTAATTATCCTAGAATCATGAATAACAGGAATTCAATGTTACTCAAACAAAATGAATGGTTAACATGACTCCAACAATCAAAGTTACTTTAAGAACGTGGTTACACAACAATAGGAATTAATTATCACAATTGTAGCAAATGTGCATTGATTTTCTTTCGTTTTGCACAGGGAGAATATCGCCAGGAACTCTATCCTTAGCATCATCAGGAGCCAGGAATTTATGCAAAAGAATAAAGCCATGAGAAACACTCACTTGTTTTAACTTCTTGAAGGATTCTGCTTTCCGAGGCACCAATCCTCTGATAGCATCTGCGGCAACCGAAGTAAGCCAAGATGGCCACCCCAGCAGCAATTTGCTCTCCTTCGGCACCGCAAGGCATACTGACAATCCTCGACATCCCCTGTTGTCCTCCATTTGGTCCTAACTCCATGCTTATTCCTCTCTGATGTCCCTTTGCGGGTCTCTCAACAATCTGGTTTTCTTTTCTGCTTCTTCGATGATACGCCATGCGCAGAACCCCGATGCACTTGCGAGGACGCCCTTGACATTGTACGAGCCGAGCCATCATTTCTGCCATTCCCCTGTAACTCTATTGCAATGTCCTCTATCTTGGCACTGGGAGCGACCAACTGGACGGAGGACTTGCTCAATTCCGCAGCCTTCACATCTTCCTCAATCTTTTCGTCGACTACTGCTTCTTTCGAACACAAGCAGCCCATAGTTTCACCTCGCTTTCCTGGCCGCCCGACAGATCTATTCCGAATTTGTGAAAGACCCTTTTGGCACCTTTGTATTAAGCATGTAGAAACTCGTTTCTCTTTCCTGATCGTCCCTGTAAATTACCTGCCTCGTTTGAGGTTGTCGCCAGAGCTCTTTCCAGCCTATATTCTCGAGAAAGGATTTGATGCAGCACCCTCGATCCTACCAGATATCTTCAACCAATATCCAGAATGAGGAGGGTGGCGAATGACAATCACGGAAGGAACCTGAAAACGTTCTTCCGAGGCAGAATGACGGGAATGCCGCTTTCAATAACAAAGAAGAAACTTCAGGGACAAAAATCGCAATATGTTTACGATGTTTCAGACAAACGGGCCGACAAGAAAGGAGATTTATCTTTGACAGACGGAACAGACAAGACAAGGACGAATGATGGAGAAGAACACAGAACCAATGAGCCCTCTCAAGAACAAAGAAGAAAGAAAAGAAAACCAGACCTGAATCCCAGCTCCGAACACCCAGAAGAGAAAAAAGGTGAATTTACAAAACGAGTCACATTGACAGGTTCGGAGTTCTGGCCGGCGTTTCTGGGTGGCAGGTTTCTCTATCTCGGTCTCCCAATTTCGAAAAACCGAAAGAAAATCCCTAAATTTCACCAAAAAAAAACGAAAAAGTAATTAACTTCTGCAAGTTCTTGGAATAGCAAAACCAGAGATGAGAGAGAGAGAGAGAGGGACAGAAATGGAAAATCTCAGAAGATAAAGAGAAAAGGGGAGAAAAAAAGAATAATGGGATTCGCAGTTTCTTGATTTCGGAGATAACCCCTAGAAACGCGGGAGACCATTGGTGGCGAGGAGTGTAATGGTTGGAATGATGCTGTTCTCTCTCTCTCTCTCTCTCTCTCTCTCTCTAAAGGCTCTACAGGATGAGACTGGACTTCTCAAACCGCCATGAAATCCTGCCATAAACAGACCTTCGTACCTCAGAAGAAGAACAACAAGAAGAAGAAGAAGTTTCCTGAAGTCTCAGAGGAATGTGGGTTGTGCGTGGAGCGCCTGAACCCCGGAAAGTTCAAAACTTGCAGAGAGCGACGTGCTCTGCACCACATCCATGCAAGCAGCAGAACATAGCGAGTGGGACCCACCAGCCGTCCTCAGCGCCACGTGGCAAATCGATGGGGGAAATTCCTAATTCGATCATGCGAGCCCAGTGCGTCCAACACTCCGGCCCGAAATGGTCCGGACCTAATCAAGCCCCATCCCTCGAAGAAAGTACTAGGGGAGCTGGTTGGATGTACGTATGTACGTATGCACGTCGAGATCATCTCAAATGTTCGAGTCTTTGCATAAATTTTGTGGGATTCATCTCATTTGATGGTTTAAAATGGCCTCGAATGCAAACTAACAATAGCGGATCGTGCATCGTCACGAAATTATCGCATGCACCTGAAGCATGTGAGCCCGACGCATGCAATTGGTTGATCATTCGGGATTCACGTGATCAAATGGATCATAGGCAACGAACCTCCACTATTTCGCATGCGACCTTATATAACCGGTCCTACTTGGTTGTATCGAAAACTTAGATTAATAATGGCATTGTTCGATTATTATTGGATGGAGTGCATACTTTACTATTTTATATTCTCTGACTTCATAAGATCCAGAGATAAAGACGAAAGCGGTGCATCAACTTTGATTCATTATGCAATGTGATCCATAAATTTTTAATTTATTCAATGTGGTTCTCACATAATTTAGTCCCCAAACTATATGAAAATGCTCAATATTTTTCTCTTATTAATTTAAGTTTAGGGATAATATTTAATATCTTCATAAAGTGCATGAATCAAATTGAGTATGTATCAAAAGTCTAAAATTATACGAAACGAATTAAAAGATTATGGGGGCCATATTACTCGTTGGAGTAAATTGATGGATCATATTAAATAAATTAAAATTCAAGAAATTACGTTATATATCGGGCTAAAGTTTAGGAATCATTTATGTAATTAAAAATTTACATTCAAGCAATTTTGACTTGCAGAAGAAAATAGTTTAATATTCGATTGTCGGCCTTAGCTCGCTCTGCGCAATAATCACCACCACCTTGCCTCGCTCGTTTCATCTCAAACGAGACGCTCAACTCGAACTCGAACGCATTGAATAAGAGCGCAGAGAAGGAAGCACAGGCCATTCCAGCTCTCGGCATTATCCATTCATCATGCAATAACGTCCAAAACTCCCTTCCATTCGTCGCAAAACTAGATCCTCTCTCAACACGTGTCTCGTTCTGCAGAACATATACAATATGGCGTTGCTGGGTGTTCCTTTCTATGTCCCATCTCTCTCTGCTCGCCTGTCTCTGTTTTGCCTCTCCTCGTTAAAGACTGACCATTTCTCGAGTGGGTTTTGATCGAACCCCCTCCTTTTTGTTCCTCGAGCGTTCAAGCGTCGAAGGCGATGGATCTGGTGAACTCGTTCATGAACTGGGTGGTGCCGCCGGTGAGCCTGGTGATGCTGGCCTTCGCCTGGCCTGCTCTGTCTTTCGTCAACGCATGCGAATGGCTCTACAACACGTACTACAGCGAGGACATGGAGGACAAAGTGGTCATCATCACCGGCGCTTCTTCCGGTATCGGAGAGGTGAGAAAAAAACAGAGATGCTTCCGCGAAGAGAGAGGGAGAGAAAGACTGTACTTACTAAAACAGAGATGATTCGGAATAAGAATGAAAGGTTTTAACGTAGGCCCAATTGGGATCAGAAGCACACTCTTGCACAGTTCAATAGGAAAAATTCGGCTTCTCTCAGATGTTACTATGTGTCAGATTGTAAGGGCGACATGTTGCTGTTTCATTTTCGCATTCGCATGACCCTGTTGTACATGATGAGTGCCTTACCTTTTGTGAAAGTTCGGTGATGTTTGAGGATTGTCCCTCCCGATGATTAACTGTAGCATATGATGGATGCTTTAGTGTTGTAATACTAGCGAATTGGCATGACTCTCTGCGAATTGTGATCAGAGTAGTTTTCTGCAGAAGTGTCATGAATCCTCTTGTCTAAACTATGCCTTTAGGTTACGATATTCTGAGCAGTTTGTTTTGGGCGATAGGGGACCGATAAATTTGGAATTTGGGGTGAGAGCAGCGAGTCCTGCTGTTTTCTATAGGTGAACGTAACTTCGCCTGCCCAGCTGAACATAGCAAGTTTTCGATTTAGGAACTCTGATGGAGTGTGTAGAGAATAGAAAGAGGAGGGCTACTTATCTGCTTGATAACACTTTGCTGTGTATGCTTCAACATAGAAGACCCATTGTTCTGGATTTCTTTTGTCCAAGTTAAGTTCGACTGCTTGGAGTCGTGGCATTTCCAATCACTCGCTCCACCTTGTTAGCTGCCTCATTTTTCCCCCTTTCTTCTGGGTTGATTTACTGAACTTGAACTTAATGTCAGCAAATTGCTTACGAATATGCTAAGAGAGGAGCGAATCTCGTCTTGGTTGCCCGGAGGGAGTTCAGGCTCATTGGCATCAGTGAGAATGCGAGGCAGATGGGTGCAAAGCACGTCCTGACCATCGCTGCAGATGTTGTTAAAGAAGAGGATTGCCGGAGATTCGTCAATGAGACCATAACTCTGTTCGGGCGTTGTAAGCATCACTTAATTCTAACTTGTGTTTGACTATGGTTGAGCGATCCACTTATTTACTCTCCGCTACTTGACTTCAGAGGACTCCAAAAAAACGGAATCAAGTCTCTTTTTCCTGTCAATTTTATAGCTTGATAGAAATTCTCTTTCAAATCTTTGCAGTGGATCATTTAGTGAACACGGCAAGTCTTGGACATACATTCTACTTTGAAGAAGTAACAGACACATCTGTTTTCCCGCATTTTATGGTATGATTTCCGTTTGCTCCCCGATTCACACGTATTGGTTTTAGCACAAACCAGTGGCAATGTCTCGCTTCGTTATTGCAGGATATAAACTTTTGGGGAAACGTTTATCCAACTTATGTTGCGCTGCCTTATCTACACGAGAGCAATGGGAAGATTGTAGTAAATGCATCGGTGGAGAGCTGGTTACCTCTGCCAAGGATGAGCCTCTATTCTGTGAGTATATTGAGATCAAATACGGCATGTTTGAGTATGTTGTAGAGGACATGCAGTTGACTTTTTTCGTTCTTTAATGATTAGTTATAGCTGAATGATGAATCAAAATGTTGATTGTAATTTGGGAAAAAATTGTTTCATGGGTTATCAGCAAAAGTCAATGCCGATCATCATGTCCATTGTGTACATCATGGCATTTGTATGACGATTAGTTACCCTCAACTGGAGAACTTATGTGCTTGAATCATCATCCGACATATACACTTCTAGCATTAGAGAACTGCGGTCCTCTACTTTAATTCTGCTTTGTTAACTAGGCGGCGAAGGCAGCTCTGGTGAACTTTTACGAGACTCTGAGGTATGAAGTCGGAGACGATGTTGGGATAACAATAGCTACGCATGGTTGGATTGGAAGCGAAATGACCAGAGGCAAGTTCATGTTAGAGGAAGGTGCAGAGATGCAATGGAAAGAAGAAAGAGAAGTAAAGCTCTTCATTTTGATTAATTCTCTGTTCCCGCTTTGCATGATTTTCTTTTCTTATCAGTCACTGGTTGCACAGTCACAGAAAGAGAACCGTTTTCTGGTTTGGTTTCACAAGTTTGTCAACTATCTATACGCAGGTACATGTCAGCGGGGGTCCCGTGGAAGATTTTGCAAAGTTGATCGTGTCAGGCGCATGCCGAGGAGACCCGTACGTCAGGTACCCGAGCTGGTACGACACGTTCCTCCTCTTCAGGGTCTTCGCGCCGAACGTGCTCCGGTGGACATTCCGCCTGCTCCTGGCGACGCACGGCGCTCGAAGGACGTCCCTCGTGGGGACAGGGAGGCCGCTCCTGGAGGGCCCTTCACCGAGGAAGCTCCTGGAGGGCCCTTCGCCGCCGAGGAAGCTGCTCGCTAGTCCAGTCGCCTCATCCCAGCTCAACCCTCAGTATCAGCAAAAAATGGAATGAATGAATGAGGCTCCTATTCGATGACTAATCACGTTGTGCATTGTGTAATTTCACATCATCTTTCCGGATGCCTTTGTTAAATCTCTGCTTGCATTTTAGATTCTTGTGAGGGAGAATAAATATGAACTGAACTTCACTCGGTGCTTAATTTGTTGGCAAGAAGCAATAATAAAGTTCAGCTGCTTTTTTTTTTTCCCCTTTTAAGAAAACGAAACTGAACCCTTAATTCCGGTCCATATGTTCTCAAGCACAGTGAAACTCGTGCAAGCATTTTCAGAACAGAAGAAATTTCAATGGACCCTTAGACTTTTATACTTCAAATCTACTTCCATGGCGAAATCGTTTAAAGTTAGCTTAACGTGAGTTTCAAGTCAAAGGCTAGAAGTTGAATATAGTGTGGTCAGCAGTTTCTCTGGGTCGCATGTCGTCCCAGTTTCATTTTCTCGCAAGCCGTACGAAAGACTTTTCACCGCCCTTCACGTGGTCCTGAGTTTGGCCCGGTAAAAATTGGGTCAAAGGCAGCGTTTAAAATGTCAAAAAAGATGACATCTTTATGGACCCAATCGTGTCCGAACACAACCGTCATCAAAAGTCTTTCTTCCCGATCGAGTTTGCATCATTTGACCGATACGTGAGCATGTGGCTCGGTCTGCATCTGTCGATGACGAGACTATTTACCAGTTCATGAACAGTTCGTGAAGGGAATTGCATGATCAATGAGATTACTGTCGGGTCAAAGCTCATTCCACTGGATACAGACAGTGAGCTGAGCTCCATAATGAATCCAGCGTCGACTGTTCATCATACCAGTTTGTCGAATTATTTTCGGTTCGACCAAGCAGTCAGGACTGGTCGTGCAGTCATCAGTCAAATGATGTCGTCGTAAATTTGTAATAATATACACGGGCTATGCTGCATTAAGGGAAAATCTACAGATTCACAAGTAGTCATCCACCGAAATGGTCAAACCATCATCTCCTCCTCTTCCTCCCCAGGCCCCGCAAGAAGCCTCACTCCTGTGCGCGCATTCCCAACTGGCATGCGTCGCGTCGCCCCCGGCCCCGGGATGGTGGGCGGTGCTCGTCCCGTCCGCTTCCTCGTTCGGCCTCCTGGCGAGGTACTGCGCGTCGACCGCCATGCCCGCGTCCGAGGCGGCCATCTGGACCGACCTCGGCGACATGCCGGGCCGCGCGGTCGGGGGCAGCAGGGCGGGGAAGTTGAGCTTGTCGAGGCAGGAGGGCCCGCGGAGGCAGTAGGAGGCGATGTCGTGGGCGACGGCGGCGCCCTCGGGGGTGGCGTAGGAGCCGAGCCAGAGGCGCTCCTGCGTGCCGGGGACCCGAATCTCGGACACCCACTTACCCCACTTCCTGCGGCGGACTCCGGCGTACTTGGCGCTGTTCCTGGGCTCCTCGGACGACGAGCTGCTCATCCTGTCGAAACTTGGTCCCCTTGTCGCGCGCAAAACCGAGCGAATATGCTCTCTTGCTTTGCTTTGCTTTGCTTTCTTCTGGTCGGCGAAGATGTTGAAGGGGGAGGTGAGGAGAGGAGCGGATATATATAGGTTGAACATGGATGCGAAGTCAGAAGGGACATAAATGGTCCGACAAACGTTGGAGATATTGCAAGAGAGTCGACCGTGCAGAGTCAAAATATTCAAGGGTCAAACGTTGAACAATTATAACAATAGAACGGGTTCCTCCGCCCTCTCTCGACCAGTAGAGGCGGGGAGCAGGGGGGCGGTGGACGGTGGTGGAAGCGCAATTTGCCAAAATATCAGAAAAGAAAAAAACAAAAAACGGACAAATCGAATCGAACCGAACCGAACCGAGCGTGAGGGTGGGGTCTGGCTGGGGCAAATTGAGGTTTCAGCCGTTCAGGGGAAGTAATGAGTACCACAGCTGACCGACGGGGTTGAAGATGTTGATGGGATAGATGTAGATCCCACGTGCGTACTAAGCAAGAGAAAAAGGTTAGGCTGACTCTTTTATGGCTCGACCGCTGTACTTGGAACGAGTCAGCGGGGCGGGCGTCTGGCTAGTCGGTGGTTTTGATTTCTTCCCGTTCTGTCCTCTAGATAAGATTCAAAGAATCAAAACGTATTTGATATATACATAAAATTTTTATTCTAAAAATAAAAATACATTTAGTAACTGTGTAAAATTTTTGTTCTCGAAAATAATTACCCTTCCCAATTTTTATTACTTAAGCCAAATTATTACGTAGTTACTTTGTGAAATTTCATCATTTATTTGGAATTAATTGAACATTAATATTGATTCTCTTATATAATATATTGGATATTGTATATAATTATTTTTCGTGCTATTCCATCTAATTATAACAAATCGTTTTAATATTAAAAAAGGAGAGGTCATATTGGGTTAATATGTGATTTCAGATTAGCTTGGGCCCTCCCAGAATTATTTCAAGTCGCAATATCGGATTACATCTTTGTGTGATCCAAGCTTCTTCTATTTTTAGGGATTTTCTGATTTTTTATTTTTTATTATCTTATATATATGCATTTTTTTTAATGAGACCTCGTTCTGCTTTATGTCGAGGGAAAAGTAATGAGAGAACTGAAATGAAACAGTGAGATATATGTGACATCATTATGTTTTGTGATTCTCAAAAGTGATTTTTTTTTAAACCAACTTTATTTTGTTCGTTTTTTAGTTCCAAAACTATTCTCGAAAATAAAATCAAAATCATGTACGTTACCAAACATGATTTTCATCCTTTTTTGTTCTGAAAAATAAAATCAAAGAGCTAGAATCATTGTCATGCATGCCCTAAGCGACTCTGTCATCAAAGGAAGCAACATGCCCATTTATTCTCTTTTGACAGTTTTTTTTTTTTTGGACAAGTTAACTGTCTACTTTTAGTTAGAGAGTGGGACTGATAGTTAATGTCATGGCAGTTTTCATTTTTAAGTGTCGAATGAAGAAAATGACCTGAGAGTGATTTATGAAGTGATTATCATAATTTGGTTTTGAGGTGGTTTAGATTCGGAGTTAAGAGTGGAATCTCTCCCTTAGACCTTAATGTTGGTTATATCATATTTTAACAATCAAATTTTCCATCTTTGGTTTTTTTTTTTTTTGTCTGTCTTAAACTCTCAAGTGAAATTGAATTTGGTGAGTTTTAAATGATACTCTTGTAAGAATCAAACCGGCGATCTTCAATCGAATTCAAATCAAATCTCAACAGGGGCTCGACTTCTAATCTGTCAACTCCAACCTTTTGGAAATATCCTCTTCTCAATCATGGCCAAATTGGGAGTTAGGCCTCACACGTGATAAATCTAAGCGGGCTTATGGAGCAGCATTGAATCATCATATGCATTTGCCACTGAGCCACTACAAGAGTCAAGTCAACTATTGACTAAGTTTATTCACATGATTGGACTGCTGACCATGAAGGATCGAACCACCTCGGCCATAAGATTAATTCCTCGTGCGTGGCTCCTTATTTCTTTCCGACACAGAGTTGATGATGAATTTGCACCTAGATCGACAAGAATTTCGAATGGTGGCAAGTTGATCAGCTCCGGTTGCACTTCGGATTCGCTTAACAGTACCAATTTGCATCCGTTTCGGGTTTAGTTTGGGCCGATCTCGGATTGGTCGATGTCCGAGTCTTCTCGGGCATTGCTCGTTCCATCTCGTGTCAAATAAAAGTTCGGGTTACCGATATTTTAACGAGCAACTTGTGTATCATTAGGCGAATTCATCAACCCGCGGACCTTTCAGTAGTTGGTTCCAACCGGCGACGTCAATATCGCAGCATGAATTTCTTTTTTCTCCAAGTCGTCTTTAACCTCGTTTCTACGGCGGACGATGGAGACGGTGGACTGGTTCAATCTAATTTGGCAGCTGGCTGTTGCTTTTTCGCGGAGCAAAGGGGGTGGTTTCAAAGTCACCTCGTACCAGGTAACAGGGTGGCCGGCTAGTAGATAACTTGATTACTGAAGAAGAAATTCAAAGTTGTCATCGAGCACTTTTTACCCACGGGATGCTCCACGAATTTCACAGCTTTGACTCGTTCTACTTACCACCTCCAATTAGTCGCTAAAACATAGTCACGATCGTTCGCTTTCGACAGTAAATCAACTGGTTTTCCATGGTCATGCAGATAATCTTGCCCTATTTAAACCCACTGTAAGAACTAACTCAATTGGGTAATTGCCACCTGGGGACTAAAACACTTTGGGAGACCAGGAAAGAGAGGAGACAAATGGGTGTGGAAGGAAAAGATCGCCTATATCTGAATTTTCCCTAAGTATAGGGACAATTCATAAGCTAAGGTTAAAGGAAATAGTCGATGGAAACTCCTAAGTGCGGGCGACAAACAGCGTCAAGATTCTCGCTACATTTACTTTTGGATGGTCAACGGAAAAAATTGTCAAAGAAGTCATAAACCTATCACACTTTTATCAATTCGGTCTTAAGCATTTTACATTTATGCCAATTCAGTTCTAAATTTTTTGTATTTATATCAATTAAGTTCATCTAATCAACTCTAACCGACTGGTGTTGACTTGGACTCGACCGACACACTAATGGGGCAATTTAATAATATTTTTTTATTTTTTCAAATTCTTTATTTATTTGTTATTTTCTTTCTTTTTAGTTTTATTGTTCATCGTCTCCCTCCTCCTTGATGCTTCTTTCTCCAGACTAGTATTGATCTTCTTCCTCTAGACTAGAATCGAGGGCCAACGAGGTCCCTCATTGGCCATCAGCACCGCCGTCGCTAGGCAAATCCGGCGAAGTCGTCGTTGGGCAAATCTAGCGAGGCCAAACCACCCCATAGTTGGGCAAGGTAATGGCGAGGGTCGATCGTACTGGGGCCAAGTCTTGGATGAAGGTTGAGAGCATCGGCTCTACTTCAAGAAATGTATCGAGCTTCAAAAAACTAGACCACTTAACCTTTCCTTATAGCAATTATTACACCACGACTCGAGTATATATTGAGTCGTGAAAGAAACCTCGAAGCCCTCATAGGTTAACGATCCTGCCATGATCGCGTCATCTCTCACATCTAAATAATTGATCCCCTGCATCATGTTCGTCCATTTCGTCGGACAAGAAAAAAAAATTAGAATTTGGTGACGCTCGGGCTCATCTTGCTAGAATAGGTAGCCATGGGGTGACTCAGCCTTGCCAAATCTGGGCAAGGCCAAGCTCGCCCAGCGACAATTGCGCTGATGGCCGACAAGGGACCTCGCTGGCCCTCGGTTCCAATCTCCAGGAAGAAGCAGGAAGGAGGCGGGAGAAAATGAATAGTAAAAGGAAAAATAAATAAATAATTTTAAAATAATAAAATATTATTAAATTTGCCTCGTTAGCGCTGGCTGAGTCCACATCAATGTCCGCCGGCTGGCCAAATTTGACCGAATGGACTAAATTGGCATAAATGCAAAAGGTTTAGGATTAAACTGGCACAACTGCAAAAGGTTTAGCACTAAACTGATAAAATTAAAAGATTTAGAATTGAATTGGCAAAAGTGCAATAGATTTAAGACTTTTTTTTTTTTGACAATTTTCCTATTGTTAATGTCCTACTTCTTTCCAGATCAGTTTTCGCCTCGACAGATCGGCAGGAGGTAGTAAAGTCATAACAGCTATTTTATAAGTTTCCCAGATCAAGTCTTCACCTGCAAGAGAGTATAAGCTGTGTCTCCATAATACAGAAACACTTCAAAGGGTATGTAACTCTATAATGTCTAACACAAAACTTTGCAAATCAGATGCAGCCAAAACAGATGAACACGTGGAAAACCTACATGCATCTTGAGCCATCCAACAATCTAGAAGACAATCAGTTGTTGTGCTGTTTGGTTTGGCTAATCAAGACAGCAAAGCAATCTTGTTCATTATCCCCATGTGGAACTTCTAGTACATATTGACATAAAAGAATTAAATCTGTGAACGAGAGTGTCAAATTCAGAATGCAGTATACTTCTAAGCATCTTTTATGCATCTTGAACAGATTAATGTGCCTACAGATAAGAAGGATATGATATAAAAGCCCTACTGATCAGGGAGTTCCTTCTCAACCTCAAAAGACTGATATTTACTTGAGAGCATTTGAAACAGAGTAAAGGAAGTCCAGAAATCCAGTTCCTTAAGAAGTCCTTTCCCGGTCAGCAGCTCGAAATCCAACAACAAGAGAAAACCGATTACGGCAGCTTTCCCATTTATCAGTTCAGTCTTTCTGGTGAAACCAACCCCTCAAGATCTTCATCAACCACCATTCTCACCTAAATGACATGAAATGGGGATTCACCAATGAATAGACAGTGCTGGCTGATGCTTTTGCTTCAGGAAAACAAATATTTTAAAGAAAGTTTAGATGTCTTACCTCATCCACATTGACATCCGTAGCAGTAACACCAGGTTGAGCCTTCCCACTAAAGACTATCTCCGCAGATGCATCAGATCTCGCAGTCCCTTTCATGTTAATGAAAATATTCTCTTCTTCGGTTTTCACAGGATAAACAAAGAGTTCTCAAGCAGGAGTCAATGCTCTAAGTACAGGGTTTTTTGGGTACCATTCCTTGATAGCCCCACTTCGTAGATCAAATGTACTATCAGTTGTTTGGACAAACGATACAGCCATCCTGTTAACAAGGAGTAAAAACTTCTATCTCAGGCCATCGATTTTCAAAACATTTGAAATAAGAAAAAACAGCATAACAATAAAATAAAATAAGCAGAGAATATAGAGAGAACAAGAAAAGGTCCCCCGTCATTGTACAGGCTCCAAATAGAAAAAGGTCATTAAATCAGGGCGTTAAGATTATCATTAGTTAGATGCATTTCAGCACCAGATTAACCATGCTGTTGAAAAACGTCTGAAAATCATGAAACAACAGATGCTGCATTCGAAGACGCAAAAAATAGGATGCCGCCTGATACTAAAAACCTGAAACATAGGGAAAAATGGACCGACCATCGTATTGTGCTGAGAGGAAGAGAAGTCTTTTGTGGCAAACTGGAGAATCAGTCTGCAGTCTACCAAGATGGTTTTAATTAGATTTAACAGAAATTGGACAAGGAGTCTTGTTAGCCAGTGATCAAGCTGTTAGAAGTACTAAAAATCAGCTGCAGAAATTACGCGTATCGTTGTAAGGTGAGGTGCAAGCTTTAGCAACACAGTCAATCCCCTTCCCAATTTTAATAGGAAAAAAAAATCACAATTGTTACCCTGATGCTACACAAATTACAATGGTAGAAATCGCCTGGAGATATCGAGTGCATTTAGTCCTACTCCCATCAAAATGCCCACAACAGAGAGAGAGCTTTATGCCCCTTAATAGACAGAAAATTATGGTAACAATAAACTGGATTGTTTCTTCCTGCATAACTCCCCCAGCGAAATCATGCTAAAAGAAGTGCTGATTTAGCAAACAACGCAAAAGGAAACTAAAACCTGAAACATAGGAGAAAAATGACCGACATGTATTGCTGCTGAGAGGGACAGAGAAGCTTTTGTGGAAACTGGAGAATCAGTCTGCAGTCTACCACAGGTGGTTTTAATTAGATTTAACAGAAATTGGACAAGGAGTTTGTTAGCCATGTGATCCAGCTGTTAGAAGTACAAAAAATTAGCTGCAGAAATTACGCGTATTCGGATGTACCGATATTTGCCGACAGATAATTGCTGGGGGCATTTCCACAAAATACGACTCGCGATTCATACCTCGCGCCAAACTGAGAAGGCCTATTCCTTTCCTAGTCGACAAGCCTAATTTGCACACAGAAGCTCCAAATAAAACTGGAAGCTTGAAAATCGAGCAGAACCGAAGTTACCTGAGTGAGCTTGGCATTGATCAATCCCTCACTGTAAGCGCCCTCCGCGGGCGACCTGTTCTCGATGGCGAACACTTGGTCCTTGTACCACAGCAACAGTATCGTCTCCCCGTCCTGTATAATCACCCGCCGCTCTCCTCTGGGAAGCGCCGCTAGCGGCACAACCGGGACCCAGTTGTCGCTTGACGAAGACGAAGAAGAAGGCTCATTGTCCGCCAAGGAAACGTCGGTCGCCTTGCACAACACCGTTCCTCGACCGGCGATGGGCGCGATCCTGGGGCGGCTCAGGTGGAGCGCGGGGCCACGGAGGCAGTTGGAGACGGGAGAGCAAATGAAGGGCGACTGGGAAGGAGCGAGAGAGTAACTGCTGCGGTTGGGGAACGCAGGCGCTAGTGGAGACGAAGTGGAAGGTGCGGCGGCCATGGAAGTTGCAGAGAGAGAGAGATGCGAACTGCGAAGCGCGAAGAGAGAGAGAGAGATTTTTGGGTCACCACAGAATTTTTGTTTTAGATTTTTGTTTTTTTTTTGGGGGGGTTATCATTGGTGGATAATGAAAGGATACGGAGAGAAGTATGACTGCCCTGGTGGACGCTCGGTATCCTCGATTTCTTTTCCCTAAACAATTTTTTGTAAAGTCTTTCTTTTAAATGCAAAAGTGTTTTCTATTTGAAAATGGACAACATATCATTTTGCATACCGATAGTTGAGTCCAAGGGAGTTTTGCATTTTAAATAAGTAAATTTACCAACCATAAGTGTCGAGTTAGATAACACGTGACAGACTGACAGTTAACTAATGTATTGTTTTTGGATTTTCACCCTTTAATTATCACAAGTAGATCAGTCACCGATTGTCATAGTTGAATCAATCACCGATTATCTTGGATAGATCAATCAAGATGTTTTCGGTGTATTAATCTGATTTAGCGAAAATTAATGAATAATAAAATTATCATGGTTGTACCGATTTTTTGTGGTGAAAAAATTATTTTTTTGATAAATATATCTGCGACAAATCAATTATGAATTTTTAGTGATATTAAATTCATGAGCTTTAACCCTCTATTAACCACATGAATATATGTCTAGGTAAGGTAAAGAAATTTCGAATATATTTATAATTACTGCAAAACCATAATAACTATTCCAACAATCTAGCAAGCAAGGTCTCCATCGCCAGTAATAACCATAATATGGACCAAGAACCTAAACTTTTTCTTAAGCCAGGGGACAAATAGAATTTTTAACTTTTTACACAAGAAACGGACCAGTCAGTTCTTGAGCCTTAACACACACTCCTTGACATTGCTTTTGCTAATTCGTATAGAAGGGTAATATAAAACCCGGACGAGTATGACTAAAGTTCGAAGAAAAGTTGAATTTTACGATATGGCCAATGTATAAGGCAACGGTTTCGATCTCCGGAGGAGGACGGAGATGGTGTACTTCACAATTCCCATACAAAGGAGGGCGACAGAATCCATTAAGGTTGGTATACGCTGTAGATATTGGCGTCAAAATCTATTTACCAATGCAAAACTTTCCAAAGATGTTGGACAAAACTTCTTCAGAAATGTCTTCTCCATTTATCTGCCCCAAAGCTAGTGCAGCATCTCTCAAATCGATTGTCCAAAAGTCGAGTGGCATTTCCTCCCACACCGACGTCTCCAATCTCTTGAGAGCTTCCTTGGTCCGAACAAGCTGCTCGCATTGCCTCTGTACATAGACAACCCAGTCGCAGTTAAAACGCTATGTCAAGATATAAACGGAATCGGATTGCCCCACGACATTCAAAACCATCGATAATTTCAGCAGGATCATGTCCAAGAAATATTGGGAGCGAACCTGGTTCACAGTCCACTGCCGCCCACCTGCAGGGATCCTGTTGAGACCCACAACCTCCGACACTGCCCTTTCCAGGTCTTGCATGCCATGACCGGTCAAAGCAGAGGTGAATACATGCTTACTGAAGAAACCACCATCTGCAGCATCCCATTCCAAGCTAGCAGGTGCGACACGGTCCATTTTGTTGATTACAAGAATAGCTAGTGTTGAAGATCCACTTGATTTCTGCAGTAGTAAAGAAAGCCGTTTCATCAGCGGCAATATGACACTCCAAAGTAATATAGTATGATATTTGATTGAGTCAACAGACATTGTAGAAAAGATGGAGATGAGGCTATGATGATTCCATTAACGGGCTTTTAGTTTCCAAGCGGACCTTAACGGATTTAACTCTCTCGAGAAGCTTAGCATCTTCTGAAGTCCATCCATCAATTGCGCTTATTACCATGATTATGACATCAGCACCCACAGCGACAGCTTCAGATCTCTCCACTCCTGGAGAAAAGACACAAGAAGACTAAAATTAAGGATAAAATTGCCAGGCATTTGAAACTAACCGCAGCAGGAGGATAAGTTACACTTATGAGGAAGTACAAAACTCCGAATGGCGTACATCAAATCAGTAACATAGGAGTCACATCTGTGCGATACTGAAATTTGCAGCAATGACCAAAATTCTCAACATTCCAACGCATTAAATAACTGTTGTTATCCAGTCACCACAGAGAGACGAAACGAGGAATTTGACGCTTATTTTGGTAATATACAATTTAGACTCCAATCTCATCACACATATGAAGACTACTTCGACCCTTCAAAGAACTAGAGTTTACTAATAGGAACAATGGGGTATTCTGTCCTTCAACTATAACAGAATTGCTCTCTTACCAATTTTCTCCACGACATCATCAGTTGCCCTGATGCCAGCCGTATCAAGCAGCGTCACAGGAATGCCGTATACGGTAATGCCAGCTTCAACCACATCCCGGGTGGTTCCAGCAATTTCTGTGACAATCGCTCTCTCACTCTGCATGCTAAATTTAAATATGGGACTCAAGGAGAGGTACCATGGAACAAAAAACTAATGTAGAGTAACATCAACTTGAAGGAAAATCTTCTCTCAATTTGTGGTGTCAATAATGGGTGCATGCTTGCAAATCTATGCTCTAATGTAAGAGCCCAGCAAGGAATTTTAGACACCAATCATTCCACACATCAAAAACAAACTGGAGAGTTGTTTGTTGTCTAGTAATATAGATCTGTCCGCAGCTTCAGCAGGATTAAGTAAAGATGATCATCGATGACCGACCATATTCGTTGAGTTTTCTTCTCACTGAAATTTAGGTGAAGAGCCTCATCAGATGGAATATGACCAGAAACAGGTTCACAAGAAGGAGTTGGGTGGGACCCTGAAGTAGGTGAAGGCTCTGGCAAATTGGTTATTCCTTCTTGAGTTCAAGAAATTTAAGGAATCTCAACACTAAAATAACCACACAGGATGAGAAAAGTTAGTCGTGTTTGTGTTCTCAATAAGTGATTGCGCATTACACCCAAGGCTTCTATTAATAACACCTAAGAATGGGGCCAAAAACCAACTTATGGTTCATAAGAAATTACTCGCTCGCCTACTGAAAAAAGAAATAATTCCAGAGATTTGCCAAAACATACCTTACTCCAAGCATTCAGGAGGCTCGACTTCCCAACATTTGGACGGCCAATAATTGCAATCTGTAGGTAATGATTATAATAGAATGAGTAGACAGTTCCAAAGCTTATAAAAGACGCATGACAAGAACATAAAAAGGGGATGCAGGAATATTACTTAAATGAGCAGAAGGAATTAGAGAAACTACTTCTACACCAATCAGGAAATACCTCTCTTTAAACTAAACATATATTAACGAGAACTAAAAATCTCTTGCAAAGTGATAGGTCTATGTTTGATTTTAATCAACAATCACACAATGATTGAGGCAAGTCAAATTGAAGTACACAAAATAAACAACATATAATATACCCTTTACATATCTAAAACAAATTTCCAAATGATAGCACACAATATGATTCATAAACCCGATGTATTGGGAGATTTTCATGACTCCAAATAGAGGGCTTAGAGAAGCCACAGTTAATAATTAACAACCGTAGGCTAAATCAAATGAGCACTAAGATATTAGATCCATCTAATTTTGGACATTGTCATTTTAAAAAATGTGATGCCTGAACCATGATTTAATTTTGTACTAACTTCACGTGCAACAACGACATAAAGATTGCACAGTGAAGAGGAACTTATTACACTAGTGTTTCAGCAGCCTTTACTACATTCTTACAATTTACCTGCAAACCGGATTGAAGAAACTTGTCATAGTTGGCTGTTTCCAAGGCTGTCTCAACATCTTTTGCCATTGAATGTATAGTATGCACTATTGAATCTAAGTCAAGGGGTGGCATCTCGTCATCAAAATCAAGTCGAGCTTCTATCTCAGTGAGCAATTCAATGCACTGTGATCTCAATTTTTTGACCATAGAAGAGAAACCGCCCTGCCAAAAGTTACAAATCTTAATAATTTTCAGTGACGAGCTTTCATAACACAATCTAAAGTTTAATGAATACTATTCAATGCGTGAGATTCAAACATCTAGCAAAGGCGTTGCAAAATAGGTTTTCATCTGGAAAAACATGCCTGAAGTCCAGCTAATGCTGCATCTGCTGCAACCGCTGATTTCGCTGAAATAAGCTTTCCAACATTTTCAACCTGGGAGAGGTCTAAGCGGCCATTAAGAAATGCACGGAGAGTGAACTCACCTGAATGGACAAGAAACGTAATTTTTATGAAAATGAAAGCATCTAAAGAGCCTTCTAATATCATTCCTGAGTTAGCCAAGTCAATATGGTTGGTGTTTTTTGATGTTCCAGCTATACAAGAGTATATCAAAAAGCATGTTGAAAACAGAAGACTAACCCGGTTCTGCAAGCCTTGCCCCTGCTTCAAGACAGGCCCTCAAAACTCTATGTAAACAAACGTTGCTTCCATGACATTGAAGCTCAACAATATCTTCGCGGGTGTAAGACCTTGGAGCTAACATTGGTACAACCAAAACCTGATCAATATAGTAAGGAATACGAATATCTGATCAGCATGGAACCCCACTTTTCTGGGACAAAATGTAAAGTGAGCAGGAGAAAGCTTAAGCTATCCATTCTTTTATAAGTAGAAGCTTAAGCAATCAAATAAGCAGCCTTATAAAATGCACATGAAGTATTATAAAGACAATAGCAGCTAAGTTGAGGGTCAACCTATTGACACATGGGGCAAACTAACTATAATACTACCCGTCATATCAGAGGCAGACACGACACAAGCATGATCATACTACCAACAACTGCAATCCACTATAAAAATGGTGTGTTGCACAGGGTGGTCGCATAAAACCTGTAACTCAGACCCACTCAGATTACACATCTTGTAAACCACCTAAGACAATTGATCCAGCTCGAATCATTGCAGATGATGCCAATAACAAGCCCCGTGGAAAACCAAATAGCTATGCTGTTTTAATCACAAATTTAATCCAATTGAAGAAACTTTAACCATGCTACTAAAATGGACAGTACCTCTGCCTTTCAGGAGAAACAAGACACATACAATAACACAACGATCATAACACCAAAAGCACTATTCTGGTAGAGTTCCATTAATTTGGAGGGGGAGAGAGAGAGAGAGAGGGAGGGAGAGCGAGTGAACCTCATCAACAACATTCCCATTGGAGTCCTTAACCAAACCATATTCTACCATATGGCTAGTGGGCCGCCAAGAATTCGAGGACAAACTCCTCCTCCTGCTTTTACTAGCTGGCTGGAAAACCCGACTTGCAATCGCTACAGCGGAAGGACCAGATAAACGCACAATCCCGACCGCACCAGGTGGACCCCCAACCGAAGTCACGATTGCAGCAATAGTACTCGAACACTCCACGCTTTCGAACCCATCAACAGCACCAGGGCATCCCACCCGCTCTTCGTTTTTAAGGACCAGAGTCCTCTCTGTCGCATTCCAACAGAAAAGAAGAGCAATCAGCATAAGAATGAGAAAGCACGGATTGGGTTTGGGTATGTGTAAAGAATGTACCTTTTGGGGTGAGATGGGACTTGGAGCGTGTGGAGGAGGCCTTCTGTGGCTGGGAGAGCAGGGAAGAGAGCGGCTTCTGAAATTGGTTCAAGATTGATGAAGCGACGAACAGATGAGGCGTTAATGGCGGAGATGGTCCGAAGAGATGGGTGACGATGCAGCGAAGAGCTGGAACGAGAGACATTGGGCTATCGCCGGGGCAGCTGGCCAGTCAATGAGCTTTGTTATATAGGTGGGCTCCTTAACCATGAGTATCGGCTCCTCCTCCGGATTTCTTTAACCGGAGAGAGAGAGAGAGAGAGAGAGAGGGAGGGAGGGAGGGAATGAACTGTGAATGAGGGTGAAAACAGCGGCAGGGGACGACTTGAGCGACGGGGAAGCTGTGAAACGGGACGAGGGACGGTGCGGAGGCGACGGCGCCGAGCACTGGACGGATGGCCTAGAAGGCCGTGACCCTCTCCGTGCGTGAACGCATTACAATTAATCATCACGTCTATCACTGGCCATGGGCCGTGCCCGGCCCACTGCTTATGAAAACCTTTCCAGTTTAGTAAAACAAATCCGGAATACAGCAGACTTGTCGTTATTTTCAAGTTTTCCACGGACGAAATCGGAATGAGGGACAGGTCCGCCTTCTTCTATCAATCTAGCGGTTCATGTGTCTGGCCAGAAGAAACACACTAGCTGTTACTTAGGCCCGCTTGATTCAGTTTTGATCAATATCTATGAAAAAACCCAAACATCCTTGAGCTAAAGGGGTTTAGCTGAAATGCAAATAAACTTGTTTGATGAAAACTATAATTATAAAAAAATATGTTTGGAAGATACCAACTTTGACATAAATTCTATTTGATTAAAAAAAGATGATTTGCGATTTTTCAATTATTTTTTTAGTTCTTTCGAGATAATTTTTATTTTTTTTCAAACAATTATTATTATTATTTTTATTTACTTTCTTTAATTATTTTAATTTTTATTATTTCGATTTTCAATTTTTTTTTTATTTTTTTTTAAAAATAAATATTATTTATTTTTAATTACTTTCAATTTAATTATTAGTTTTTTGGTATTTTGATTTTTTGATTTTTTATTTGTTTCGGAAAAATTATTTTTGGCACAATAAAACAATTTTCCATCTTGTTTGTGACAACTATGGTCAAAACCAAAGCATATTCATCCAGACTCGAGAATGAATTTACATGAATGAAGGAGAACAAAGCGGTTTGTGGAGATTCGGTCTATACCGTGCGGCTCGTTTAAAGAGGGAGGTACCATCTCGACAGAGTGTATTGTAGTTGTGTGTCCGCAACATTGTGGTTCGGACATTTGACAGAAGCCATACTACAAAAGAAGATAAACTCCCCAACACTTCAACCCAATGACCATATTCCCATGCACAAGTCAAATCAGCGCAATTCGAACTTCTGGCATTTCATTCCCCCTCAAAAAGGGGAGCATCAATATGACCAGCGTCCGTTCATTACATCACTCAACCCCCTCCATCAAAGGGTAGGAATCTCATGAGCATGAGGCGTTGATGCATCATCCGCACCAAAAGGGAAAAACAAGAACCCAGTCCAAGCCAAGCACAACCAGGCGCCTTTTTAACACCCAATCACAGCATGAGAGCCCTCCCACTGCGAGCGTCACCCGCAACCGGCAGCAGCACATGTTTTTGCTACAAGCGTTTAGTAACCCGAGTTCCTCTGGCCTCATCTCCAATAGTTTTCCAGCTGCCCATAAGTTTACCCACTCTAATTCCTATGCCTTTCGACAGACTCCAACAAGGAGTGGCCCACCATGGCAGGAGTGGGCGAATAGCATTGCGGGCGACTACATCAACTCGCTTAGCTAATAACCGGCCCTGACGTACAGATCACATGGCACGCATAGTGCTTCTAAATGTGGATTATTAGATAAACCTCTGCATATCCTTAAACAACCTTCACCTTGGATGAAGCCCATCCCATCAATGACTACGAATCTGAGAGACCTGCAGAGAGTCCACGTCAACATGATCTGGTGTGATTTTGTGAAGTAATCATTTCTTTGTCTTCACAAAATCTTAGTGCAAATCTGCCCCTTCTCCCGCAGAGCCGCGGAAACCAGCAAATCAGCGAAGTTATATGTCACGGCGCATCCTCTCTGTCATCATATCAAATAATTTTTTAGCGGGCCAAACTTTACCTGAGCGTGCATACATGTCCACGGAGAGCATTCCATAACAATAGATGGTTCACAAAATATTCCCGTCCGTAACAATTTAGCATGGAACTCCCTTACCATGTGGAGGTTTGCCACTCAAAAAAAGAGATAGCACAAAGGGGGAGAGATGCGTCGGCGAATTGTGATAAAATTTGGTTCGTATTCGCTCTCACCCAGCATTTCTCTGAAACAAGGAGAAGCGGCTCCTCACATCTTTCTGCGTGGCAATAGCCAAAATCATCAGAGTTCCACGTGGTGTGATACTTTTCTCTTCCTGGTTGATTGACGGAACAAATAGCAGCATGCTTTAGATCTTGCAGCCTGGAATCAATGGTTCATCCGCGGGAGCTTCTCACATTATTGAACCCATGATAGTAACCTACGGGACGGCAGAGCCATGAATCTCTTTGCCCCCCCGACTTCAGGCCCCTATGTGGAGCATGCTCCCAAACCAACGAGGGGTTTTGCGACACACAATCCAAATGAATTGCCGTGAATTCTAAATTGAGATATCAACTCCAATGCAGCTCGGTAGTTAGCCCACACACAAAGCAACCCACAGCAATTGTATTCCAGGTATACACTAGTCATGTCAATACCGTCCGGCCGCACATGCTCTCAAACAGTTCAAATGCTTGCTTCCCATACCCTTAAATGCATAGCCGATATAAGGGTTATTTCCAAGAAACAGCATCCCTCACATGGCATTTGTTAACAATTGGCGGAGCAACGTCAATTCCACAATTCCCCAAGAACCTTCCTTCCATACATGGACAATCAAAGCATTCTGGACAAACAGTTCCGGATCCGAATGGACTACTGCAGCAATTTAATTTGTGACCTTCCTTCCCGAAACGGTATAAAACTGCGTCACTCTTCGCGCGCAAGCTTTCATGAACCGAAGGGTAGTGTAAATTCATTTTCTTCACAACAAAACCACCTCCCTTACCCAGCATCTGCCCCTAAAGAATTGGATTAGCGCTTCCTTGCACAACCCACCATTCCTAACATGAAAAGAAATGGATAAGAATTCCCGGGAGTACAAAAGCCGCGACACGGGGGGGGGGGGGAGGGGGGGGGGGGGGCGGGGAGGGGGGGGTGGGGTCCGAAATTCGCCTGCTGACAGAAGACCACTCGGCTCACTAAACACTAGGGGACAGCGGATCAGAACACGGGATCACCTAACGACTCCACTCACTTCGCGCCGGGGGGCTCGGGGGTGTCGGTGGGATGGGATGCGGGTGAGGCGAAAACGTGGGGGGGGGCTAAACGG
>JAGVVM010006286.1:0-12001 GCA_019149425.1 Psidium friedrichsthalianum
TTAAGGAGCTTTTTATAAGAGTTAATATTATAAAAAACCTTAAATTAACACACTTATGACAAATTTACCATAAAATATTTTTTTTATCACAAAAATATCTCAAATTAGTATACCTGTGATAAATTTAACATAAACTATTTTTTCGACCATAAAAAATTTTAAACTGGTACATCTATGATAAATTTACCTAAAACTAATTATTTTGACCACAAAAAATCTCAAACTAGTATACATATGACAAATTTACCACCTGCTAGTTTCTATTAAATTGGATTAATATCACGAAAAATCTAAAATTGTTAAATCTATGAAAATAGAGGGTTAAAAACCCCAAACGTATATCAACAATTTGACGATAAGATTTAATAAAAATTAACGGAGGGTAAATTTATCACATGTATCAATTTAAGGTAAATTTATAAAAAAGTATCAATTTAGAATTTTTGATGATTAAAAAATAATTTAAAATGATTTTATTACAAGTACATAGTTTAGAATTTTTCATGATATTATCTCTTTTTATAAGTATCTTTAATAAAGGTGCACTCGGGATGGAGATATATGGGATACCCCCACTATCTAATGTCTATCCAAATTATTGCATTTTCTGGTGGTCCCGAGCAACGTGCATAGTTGCTTTATCCGACAAAATAATACAGGTGTAGCCCTTTTTTGCCTGAGTGGTTCAATCGTGGGACCTTTGTAATAATGCATGGCTGCTTTCTTGGAAATAATAACTTTAATAAAGGTGTCTAGAAAACGAAAGCTTATACTAAGAGATCTGAATGTTAAGGCTCTTTACCTTTGTGCTTTAAGTTGCGTAAGGAACGAGTATTATCAAGTCCATATCTTTCTGATCACTAGCGTGCTTTTTTCCAAGGCCATGCCCTTTGATTCGACTGCTTAGCCTGTTAGTGTTCCTGTTGATCATATAGAGATTTTATTCACGCCATAAATTAGACAATTTTTTATTTTTTTCTTCTTATGCCATTATCAATTGGAAACTTCTCTCTTTGTCGACTTTACAGTTCAGAAACATAAACTTCTAAATTAGAAATTTAGAAAACATTCAATATAATGGAAAATAGTCGTTTGATGTATATAGCAATTTCTGTTTATCTTCTATTTATTGACATATTAGACTTGGGCTAACTTAGACCCTCATGTCTAATTAACATTGATCATTAGTTGAGAATAAGCCTTGACTTTTCATGTATTATCTTTGAAATTTTTGTAGTTATATTGCCAAAAGCCCTTGAGTCATCCCTTTAAACGAGGAAAAAAAAAAAACTCAGTGCATGACAAACATTTTAAATTGTTTAATTTTCTATTCATATATTAGTTATTATTATTTGAAAAAGGTTATGACTAATATCTACCAAAATGAACTGTTATGACTAAACAAAAACATCCAAACTTAATATTCTCACATTTTCATTCTTTATTGAGTAAATATGGATATTTTTTTTAAGATAATATCACAGAATTTTGTTAACCGGATCGATATGCAACCAGACTCAAAATTTCATCCAAATATTTCAAGTCCTCACGGCACGGATTAATGTGGTTTTCAATAAAAACCCCCCCTAGCATTCATGCGAAGTCTTGGCCCATTTTGAATTTGAACGTCAGCTCGCCCTTCTGAAGCCCGGCCCCTCCCTCATGCCATTATCATGCCCACACTCCTTGCCACCTTTGGATCACCTTAAGCAAAAGTTCGAGTGGAAGGCATTTGTAGAAGTTGGTAATGCCCAAAATTGATAGAGGAAAGGGACAAGGTTCACGCAATTGAAAAAGGGAAAGAATGAACCAAACACTAGAGGGAGCTTGATTCATGATCGGGACAGGGCCTACCACATGATATAGATGTGCCCTAGATAGTTGCTGGCATGCAGGCGACCTTGTTTGCAACTGGGCCTAACTTGGTCCATGACCGGAGCTTTCTTTACTCGCCATTTGTGTCTATTGATTGTTGCTACGCTTTTCTGTTCCTCATACTTTGATTACCTTTTTTGGCATATCACTATGTGACTGGTCTATATCGCTTTTATATACTAATATGCCCTTGCAAGGGAGTGGAATTGAATGACGGGGTGCCGTAATTTTGCAACTACATGTCAATATAGGCTACTCTCATTCAATAAAACTCCAGTGCCATGTAGATGTTCGCTTGAATTCATGCACATATTGAGTGGCCTTCGAAATGAACACAATTTTACTGAATAACATGCTTAGTTTCAAATTTGGGCCCTTTTCCATTGACAAAAGCCCTAAATTCTAAATGTTCGGGCACTGGATTGTGAATTGTGTTGACCTTAGACCTAAGCATGATACTGGTCTCCTCTTCTGAATGCAACGATTGAAAATGTTGATTTTGGGGGAAGCCTCCATTGATAGATAGTTCAGCTTAGCAAGCAACCGAGAGTTTCTGTCGATTTGAACTTTTACTTTCTTTAATATATGGGCTCATAAGAGGACCAATTAGAAGAGATTGTCATTTTTATTCTTATAAACTAGTCGGATATCAAAAAAAGATAAATGTAATTTGTAAACCGAGAGGAACAGTTTTAGCAATCCTTGAAGCGTTACTATAGACGTTCAAAAATATTGATGGCATTTGCCAGGTTGGGATCGAGGACTTCAAATTTTTATGCTAGAAAAGGCTAGCAAAAATGTACTTTTTTTTTGCCATTTTTCTTTAGTTTGCTTGAATTTATTCTGGCGGTTGGCCCACGTTCGAGAGAGAAGCTTGTCTAAATCGGATGTGCATGTCTGAGCTCATTGGTAGCGAGAATGTTGTGATCAGATTCTCCATCCTTGGCAATGCCGTTAGATGTAAGAACTCATTAAGGTCGACTGATATGAACATTGGAAGATTCACTTAAGGCTGTATGATAGTATAGCAATTCCTGTCTCCTTTATATTCGGTTGTAATGAGTCAACTGAAAGTGCACTTACTTTTGGCTTTTCTTCTCTTTTCTGAGCTAGTTACCATCTCATCAGTATTCTCCATTTTTTCCCCTTGGTGCAAGTTGGACCAACAGTCAAGTCAGGGTGCATTTGGTTTAGTTTTGTGGAGGAGCATGGGAAAATTTAGAGTGTTTGACAAACGTTTTTGAAACTTGTTTAGCAAATACTGACATTGGCAAAGCTGAAAGCTCAAGGTATGTCCTCACCTACCTTGAACTTTCAACATTTTCGAAATACTATAGCATTTGACTAATGAATTTCAGCCAATTGCCTTTGTTTGCCCTCAAAATATTATTGAAAGTCCAACTTTGCCCCTATTAAAATCTAAAACCCTATTTTCTAGGAATGCCTCACTTGACTGCTTGCGTTTCTCACTCTCGCCTACTCATTTGCTTCACTCAGCTTCACATCACTCGCTCAACTATAGGTTCCTTCGTTTAGCTGCGCACCACTCGCCCAACTGCAGTCTCTCTCTCTCCTCGGTGGATCTACTTTCAATTGCTTAAATCTGTGCATTCATGGTCTATAATATGCGGCTTGTGCGTTTGGTTCAGGTTTAAGGATAACGTATTTCTTTGTTATGGACATATATGACCATATTTATTATAATGAAATGACTCTTTATAAATTTATTAATATGTCTCTTTTACATTACTCTCAACGCTAAAAAATAAAAGTTAACAGTAATTTTTTTTTTTGAATTTTGAACAACTTAAAGTTAATAAACTAAAATTGGTCACGTTAAAGGGCTTCCCAAATATAATGTTTTTACAAACAAGATTTAGCCTAAAGTTGCTTTTCAATGCACATTTCAATTACAGTTTACTAAATAATCATGCATTTATCCAAAGGCCTTTAGCCTAAAGGCTTTTACATTTTCTCAAAGGCTTTTCCTAAATGCCGAACCACAAACTAAAGGCCCAGCTATGTAACCTTGGGTACGAGGCTTGTGTTTGGCTTTTCTTTTATTTTGCGCTTTGATTAGCTAATATATTGCTTACCTTACCAAAAAAAAAAAAAAAAAACTAAAGGCCCAGCGAGCTCTCGAGCTTCTTTTCCATGGTTCCAAATGCCCGAGCCTCTCACTGCCCTTGAGAAAAGCTAGAGAACTCAAATCAGAGTATTCCTTTATGGAATGGTGATGTGGTAATCTTTTCTTGACAAGGTAATGGTGCTAAGGCCCCTATCTCGATTCATAACTGGCATATCTCCATTATGAATGTACCCCATTCTACATTTGAGCTCCACTATCCAAACAATTTTCCCAAGATAATTTGCTTCTGTAGAAACACAAGATATGTTATCTTCCTTCAAGAAAAAAATTATCCAAAAAATCCTAAATTTATTATACTTTAATCAATAAAGCCATAAACAATTTTGCCAATTGGGTATTAAACATTTTTAGATTTTGCTAATTGAGTCCATCTAGCTAGTTTTAACCGAAAATCAATTGGTATGGTTGCTGGTGGTCCTACATGGCACAATGGGCAACGGTCGGCGTTGATGTGGACACTTTAAAATATTTTTTTAATAGTTGTAAATAATTTTTTTTTATTTTTCCTTTCCTTTCCTTTCTTTTCTTTTAGCATAAGCGCCATCAAGGTCACCAGCTAACCATTGTCAGTAGTGGGCGAGGGCCACGACACCTTCACCAAATCTAGGTGTTGCGGCCCTCACCAAATCTGGATGAAGCTGTGCACCCTCGTTAAGGAAGGCAAAGGGTCGTCAGGGTGTCGATAGCCCTCACATAGAGCCAGTGAGGGGTTGCCCACCCTTAGGAAAAAAAGTAAAGAAAAGGAAAAACTAAAATAATTATTACAAATTTCGAAAATTTATTTAAAATGTTCATGTCAACGCCCGCATGTGCTATGTAGGACTGGCTAGCGACAGTGTAATTAATTTCCAATCAAAAGAACCGGATGGACTTAATTGGCAAAACGTGAAAAGGTTTAGAATTTAATTGACAAAATTGAAAGATTTATGAGTAATTTAGCCAAAGTATAATAGGTTTAGGACTTTTTGGTCAATTCTTCCTTTCTTCAAGTATTCATGGCTTTATGTGTAAATTAGGACACAATGTCAGAGGGTTGAAAAAAGGCAATAATCACCTTGAATCAGGAATCTAATGATTTCTAATTTAAGAATAAACGCCTCTCGAAAATGGTTGCTTGGTACTTTCTTTGGACATAATGATGTACACATTGACATTTTAGACTTGGGCTAACTTAGACCCTTATATCTAATTAACATTGACCATAAGTTGAGAATAAGCCGTGACTTTTCATGTATCATCTTTGAAATTTTCACAGATTTGTTGACCCCCTCAAGTCATTCCTTTAAATAATACAGAAGAAGAAGAAGAAAAACTCAGTTCATAATGAACATTTGAGTTTGTTTAATTTTCTTGCCAACCATAATGGCTAGATTAGAAGGCCTCCAAAATCCATATTACTTTTATAACTATTTGAAAAGTTTAAGATTAATTTTTAGCCAAATTAATGTTATGAATAAACAAAAACATCCCAAAGAATATTCTCACGTTCTCATTATTTGACAACATTCTTTCAAGTTTAGGAATTACGGATACATGTTTCGCTAAAATCACAGAAGTTTGTTAACAACTTAACCGGATCAATATGCGACAGGCTCAAAATTTCAATCAAGTATCTCAAGTCCTCGCAGGATTAATGTGGTTTTTCAATAAGACTCTTTGACATGCACACAATGTCTTGATCTGTTTCGATTTTGAAGGTCAGGTTTGTAAGCCCTTTTGAAGTTTTGATAGCCCGGCCTCTCCCTCCTTCCAGTCGTAATGGCATGGAATCATACCACAGTTGGGCATGATTCCTTGTCACCTTTGGATCATCTCGAGCAAAAGTTCGAATCAAGGCATTTGTGGAAGGTGGGAATGCCAAAATTGACAAAGGAAAGGGATAAGTTTCACGCAACTGAAAAAGGGAAAGAATGAATCAAGCCACAACTAGACAGTTTGATTTGTGACCGGGACCAGCCCTCCTACGTGATCACGACATGTGGTGGTCCATTGTTAGCATGCATGCGGCCTTGTTCACGATTGGGCCTAACTTGATCCATGACCGGAACTTTCTTTACTCACAACTCCTCACTAGTGATTGTTACCACATTTTGATGTTCCTCATATTTTGATTAACTTTTTTGTTCATTTCACTATGTAGCTACTCCATATTGCTATTCATTGATATACTAAAATGTCCTTGGAGGGGAGTGACCTTGACTGATGGGGTGCCGTAATTTTGCAACTACATGTCAATTGAGGCAGATCTAATGAAATGCTAGTGCCATGCTGACGTACAATTGAATTCATGCACATATTGAGCGGCTTTTGAAATGTACATCAGTCAACTGAATCGCATGCTTAGTTTGAATCAGTAATTTGAGTTTTTGGACAATAATACCCCGTCATAGTATCTTCGCAGCGTTCTGGTTGAATAACATTGGGCGAAAAGGAAGTCCTCTTTATATTAAAAAACTATGAGGTGAATATAACTAATGGAGCAAGGCTTCGTGAATTAGTGCCACCGTTTCAAGAACGAAACGACGTCGTTGTCACATATTGCTAGTTCTATAGTTCAGGTCAAACTACCTCGAACGTTGAGAAGCACCGAGTATGAGAGATACTTTCCACGTTTCTCAATAGACTTTTTGAAATTACTTTTCTATCATAAACGAAATTAAAGCTACAAATCCGTGACAATAACTCATTTCAAACCGAACTGCTGAGTAACACTATTTACGTGGTGTGACTAATGCTGATGTTAATGTGAACATTTTTTTAATTTTTTTTTCATCCACTGGGTGGGGCTCATAAGCCCTCATTGGCTCAACGGTCACGACCCTCGTCAGATCTGGTGAGGGCCTCATCGATCATAGCCAAGGAGGTGATGGCCATGGGGAAGGCCATTGTGATGTCTTAGACCTCGCCACGAGGAGGAGGCCTCATACAGATCTAAGGATGGCCACAACCCTCGCCAGGGCTGGCAATGGCTTGCCGTGACCTCACCCAGAAAAAAGAAAGAAAAGAAAAAATATTTTTTAAAAATTATTAAGAAGTGTCCAAGTCCAGCGTCGGTCATGCAACATAGAACGGACAGCATCCGCGTTAGTGTATGATGACCTAAATTGGTCAGATAAATTAAATTGGAACAAATGCAAAATGAAAAGGTTTAAAACTTTTTGGGCGCTTTTCCTGAATTAAGACATGTATGAGGATGAACTAAAATAAATTGTGACCAAAATTTAAAGTGGCCTTTCCAATGTTATTGTGATGGTTGAGATTCATAAAGCACCAAGTGTTTATGTGGAAGCCGGTGGTGGTGGTGGTCCCATTGCCACCCTTATTTCGGCGTCACTGTGCCCAAACAATGTTAAGTGGTTTGTTGCGTCCATGTTATCAAATTATTTAGCATTGAGTCGATTATCTCGATTTGCAAGTGTAAGCATCTCCAAATTTATGTTGTCGTGGATGAGTTCCAGTGATTAGGTCTATTTGTACCGTTTTATTATGTGTATACTTGAATATTATGATTTTTCCATTATAATATATCTTAGTGTAATAGCTATTGCATAACTAATATTTTAAAATACTCAAAACTTATTTAATTTCTATGATAATAGAGGAGTACATACGAATCCGTAGGAGTTCTTGTACGTTAGATTAGACTTTTTCGTTTGTGGTGATACTCGGCAGATCATATCCAGACTTCTAAATGGACTAAACTAAAGGACAAACCGGTGAAGTAGGTATGGAAGACGGGCCCGCTCAGCTTGGGCCCAGTTACGCCTGCCCAGTGCCTAAACAGTACGTGATTAACATTAAACCTTCCTCAAGAAACCACGTACCCTGATGGTGATTCAAATCAAATCATGTCCGAACTTTTGACTTGTCAACCTGATAGCCCCAGCGTTGAAGATTAAAAATTCACCCCGTGATGATATTAAGCTTGTTAGATAACTTTAATTAGAGTTAGAGCCAAGCATAAATAGACCGATCGAATTGAGAATCGCCAGGATCGGATCGTATTAGTCTGTTTGGTCTAGTTCCCGGAGGCTTCAATCTGGTTCCGGTTCCATGAGAGAATCAGACCAATGGACCGGATCGAAGAAAAATATATAAATCTAAACCTAATCTAAGATGCTGGTATAACTTTTAGGTTTAGTGACAATACAATATGATTAACGAGAGATTGTTCAGTCAATATGAATTTAACGAGAGATGTTTAGTAAATATGAAGTTAACGAGAAAATTTAATGATGAATTATAAAAAAAAATGCGACCGGTCCAATGATTGGACAACTGGAATCAATGTATCTAATATGATCAGGAACCAATCACCCCTAATTAGAGTTGTCTGAAACATTCAATTAACATTCAAAAGATCACTTAATTCATTCAACAGATGAAATAATTTATGGTAATTAGGGATCTTGGCAACTCTATGGTTAGCACTTACCCATTATGGTCGCGATTCTATGTTTGTATGGAGATAAGAGTGTTGACACTTAAAAATCAGTTCTTAAGTTCACAGCACTGATTTCTCAATCGTTTCATTAATGTATAACCTGAATTGGAGCACATACAATCAAGCCTTACCTATGCAAAATTCTATAAACGCTCTTTTAATTTTCTTGTCGTTTAGCCATAAAACAATATAAACATAATGTTGATAGGCTAAAAGGCAAGGAATGCAGAAAAGCAAATGAATGGACTGCTTTCTTTGTACTATTGTATTCTTACAAAAGCTTTGGTATTTACGACGTAACAATAAGATGTTAAGAGAATCCATATGAACACTTCAGGTCAGTCGCGCAACCAGAATCCTTAAAGAAGCGCCAAATCTGTGAAATTCTCGCCAAAATGGAAGTACAGAATCAAAACTAGCACCGAAAAAAAAAGAAAATCATGAACAAAAAGAGTTTTCTTTTTATTGATTTGCCACTGCTGAAAAAAGGAGGGGTATAATAATAGGAATCCTGGATTCATATCGATGCTATGAACACCGCCTACAGTTAACACCCCCCATGATCACCTCAATCAATGTGAATCTGCTCCTTCGTCGCCATTATAGAAGACAGAGACTTTGAACAAAACTCATCCCTATCAATGAGCTCAAACACGCAGGCATTTCCTAAGCCCAAATGAGCTTCTCTTGCAAATGCAGGCCAACCAGCAGAGAACAACACTGGGCATCATGCATATATCTTGAGAGCTTCACCGGCCACAATCTGTCTAAATAGGTAAGAGTTGCCGTTTTCTTGTTTTTTGAATATGTTGCCTGGCGAATTTAGCGGGACAAATGCTGCACATGAGTAAATGATTAAACAATCAATGGTCCGTAGAAGAAGCACATAAGATAATTATGTAAAGCATGACACTCTGGGGAAAAAAGCACATTGCGAGTTTCAGGAGTGATTAGCCAACAGTTTGAGAGGCTCATGAAAAGCACGGTCTTAACCCGCGATGTAGGCATTCCAAATAAATTACAACCATTAATTGCCATTTAGGTTAGTACTCGATTCAAGTGACAGTCATCCATTCATGTGGAAAGTGATCGAGCGGCTTGTCGATAGGATATCCAACGTGAATGGATAGTCCAGACCTAATTACAGCCTTTAACTTCTGTTTTTTTCCTTTCCTTTTTTTCCTGTGATTCCGCGTAATTCCAACCCACTGGGATGCCCCGACCGCTCCAAGAAAAATAACTCGTCATAGAGTTCACAATACAAACCAAATCAACCGGGCTCAAAACAGAGGTGAAATTAGATAGAGATCGTAATCAAACTTGAGAGATGCAGCCATGGATAGGATCAAGATTATACCATTTTGCTAATGAGACTGCTGTATCACTATGTTGAAGAATGGATGCTACTAATGAAAAAAATTTGCTGGCTAATTCAGGAGGACCTAGACGGCATCGGAGAGTAGGATCACAAATACCGGCTCAGAATGGTTCATTCTGCATCTAGACTGTTTGTTCCTGCCTGGAGTTAAAATGAGAACTTTAAGAGACATTATTGTCATGAATATTTCTTTAATAGACTATGAAAGATCTTTAGCATAGACTCGTGTCATGCGATAACACACCTAAGTTCCACCTGTCGCAATGTAAATCTCAAGTTTGCTAACTGTCACTGTTGAAACGTAAGACTCACTTAATACAATATCATACTCTATCAATTAGCTCGAACATGCAGACATTTCCTACATGCAAGCGAGTTCCTCTCACAAATGCGATCCAGCCAGAAGAGAAACCGTGCGCATTCGGATAGCTTCTAAGCTCCCACGCCGTGTTTTGTCTGATTGCCTAATTGTTGCGAGTTCCTTAATATCCCCGACGTGCTGTATGATGAACCGCGGGGAACATTCTGCCCACGCACGTTTAAATAACACGTGCTTTATAAGAAAGGCTGGGGAAGGATTCCCTTATTCAAGCAAGCAAGCAAAATGTGTAAGCCGAATGGTAATAGACTCCATGAACAGTCTCAACAGGACAAAAGTCAAAATGTCAAAGTCTCTGTCTTATGAATTAGCATGAGCGGTAGGATCTTTGCCTTTTTATAACAAATGGGATATAACAGACAGGAAAACGCTAGTAGTTTCCTACAGGAAATCCAACAGCTTAAAAAAGGGCAAAACAGTAGTGAATTAAGTTCTCGATCTTACCGGTGTATATGTCTAATATTAGATGGCCGGATCCCACCTTGAAAAAAAGAAACTCTGAGTCAAATTCGCTGGCAACTCGCAACTAGGAGAGGAAAAGAACTTGTCAGGATCACCATAATTCCGCTCAGGATGGATTACTCTGCATCTAGAATGTCCGATCCCTTCTTCTTGTGTCAAAAATGAAACTGCTTTATATAACGCCAATTGAACTTTTTCATTAGTGAGTACTTACTATGAAAGATCTAGCGCAGAATGGAACTCAATACGTCGTGGAAATCAGATTTGATAAATTGACCAAACAAAATTTCAATTCTTCAGTCTTAGAAGTGTAACTACTTAACCACAAAAGCATTACTGAAATGATTATGCTATAAATCAACATCGAACACTATCAAAGTTCTCGATACCTGAAAGACATCTTAAAAATGAGAGAGTGGCACAAAAAGAAACAAGACTTATAAATGACAAAATGCCAAGTGAGTACCTTGAGATCTGGCATAAGCAGCTTGGACTCGGCAGAGAACATGATGAATGAGCTTCAACCCTCATTTTTTACGAGGACGAAATCCTCAGAATTATTCACTTCTACCACATTCTCCTCTTCAGGTGAGATAAATCCATCCCCCGCCGATTGATATGCCACTGGGATGAATAATCAATCTCTGAAGCACTCGGGTCAAATATCATCACGCGAAAAGTGGAGTACGTCCTTCGCGGACCTAAAAATTAGGCCTAACGGGAGTTATCAGTGTTAATTAATTACTAATCTAATTCGGACGCTCATCCAAATCATACCGAACGCATCTTAAGTTTTATGTTTTTTCAAAAAAATTATTCAATTTAAGCTTCCACTAATCGCGTGTGTTGGATATGTCAATTAAATAGCTTAAATAAATAAACATAGCGGGAGAGCTAACGTAGTTCATGAACATGATACGGAGAAAGTGAGTCGAGCTCTCCCTCCCTTCAGACCCTTCTTTTCTCACGGTTCCCAGGGGACTTGATTAAATTAATTATAAAAAATTAATGCCCTTTCGTATCAAATTTCAGAAAATCTCTTTGATATGATAAGTGAATGAAATGATTCTGTTTTTTTCATAGAAAATGTTGACATGAAGGACCATATTTTATGAAATGATTTTTTAGTTTTGATCTTTTCTTTATTTATTTTTGGTTTTTTTTTTTGAAAAAAAGACCCAAGCCACAAAGATTGAACAAAATAAATAAAAAGCACATAAGTATACTTTAATTTCTGAATTTTGGATTAATTCGCTTGTGCAAAGTATTAGGGTTCAGAGGAAATTTATTCACAAAGGTACTCTTAGATTCAAA
>JAGVVM010006287.1:0-14357 GCA_019149425.1 Psidium friedrichsthalianum
GGTACAATCCTGTCTTATCTTGTGTTTTAGGTTCTTGGCTTGTAAACCCGAAGATGATATTTTGAAAATATTTTATCCTTGACCTCAAAGTACCTATCCATCGTGAAAGCCTTTGACCAAACCTACATTACTGTCCTTTGAAGGACCCTTTCTGATCAATCAGAATGTATACGTTGCGAATGATCCCGAAACCCCAGATATTGGGTTTTGTGAAGTTGGTTCGAAACATAATGTTAATATTTCCCCAGTGAGTGGAAACCCAAAATAAAATTTTGAAATTGTAAGAGGTCCTCCTTGATGAGAGTACTCCAATTGATGGTTAACCAAACCCCTTTGGCAATTTCATAGCATTTGATCTAAAATCTTTCCCATTGAAATTTTGATCACCAATGTCACGTTGCATGATGTTCTGAATGACCTCTCACATCACGTTGCACTCGTTGAAAAACTTCATGTGACTCCTAGACAATCATCATAGGAGTGTAACATATCTTGAAGATTTGAGATATTTGAAATGCCTGAAATCTTCTAATCTCTCTCCTTTTGGTAAGGAAAATAGGGTTTGAGCTTCTGCAGAATTTCTGAACTTCCCGGATCTCAGAATGGGGCCCTTTACGGTAAGATGATTTGGGTTTCGGCTTTTACAGGGCTTCTGGTTTCCCCAAATCCCACATTGGCACCCAAAAATTATTTCCAGTCTATACCTCGATTGTCTACCCAAACAGTGACATTTTGGTAATCATTGGTGATTTTTATAGGGAATGATCCATCTTTAAGCCCTGAGTTGCAGGCACCACTTAGGCGAATCCTTTAAGTTGGATACCTCGTCTAGGTAACAACCAGACGAATCCTTTAACTAGGATAGATCGTCTTCGAAATCCTTTAATTAGGAGCTTTATTAGGGGTTGACCTACCATACGGGTCAAAATCAGGCGAATCCTTTAAGTAGGATAGATCGTCCTCGAGATCCTTTAATTGAGAACTTACTTATGGGCTGACCTACCTTACGAGTCAAAATCAGGCGAATCCTTTGAGTAGGATAAGTCGCCTCCGAAATCCTTTCCATAGGAAATTCATTATGGGTTGACCTACCATACGGGTTTGAGCTTAACCTTCCCGAGGTATGTTTACAAATGAATCCTGAGGTATCTTTTCGAAGAGCATTCATACCAAGCAACAACCGCTCAACAGGCAAGTAAGTGTCAGGTAAAGCCCCCCAATCTCTTGCATATCATAAAAGCCCCATCGAACCCTGCTTGGACTCGAGCTTTACACGAGGAGATATTAAAGGTCAGACGTCACAACTCATTTTGTTTCCATCTTATATTTGAAAGGAACCTCTGCCGAGCACCCTTCAAATAGGGGTAGCTGTTGACACCTGAATTTTAATCATGTTTTTTTTTAGAAAATTAATTAAAAATCCATAAAAATTTATAAAATTAAAAAATCAACTTTGGAAGCCTTGGCCAAGCCTAAGGAACCAATTTTGAAAAAAAAATATTTTTGAAAATTTTCGTTTTTTTTATTATTTTTCTATATTAGGAAAATATCCAAAAAAATCATGAAAAATAGATTTCGTGGCCTAAAAATAGGGAAAAATATCCCATATTTTTATTTTAAATCCCTTTTCATGCTGGCCCAATTAAATCTAAAAAATCCAATTTGGAATTATGTGTTCCTTCACAAACGTAACTCCAAATCGGGCTTAAAAAATGCAATTTGAGTCTTTTTATTTTAATTTTTCACTTTTTATGAGTTGTGGCATCCCCTTCCAATATCCAAAATTTTTATCTCGGTCCAATGCTGCCCGAAATTTCTCAATTTTGACAAAAGGGCTCAATTGGAATTTTTATTTTTAATTTGGCCCCTAAATCACCAAAAATGAAATTAAAATTTTTTTAGGGGCACCCATGAAAATAAAAACCCATCACCCTATACTTTTCGATATTCTAAATCCATTAATGGAGGGGGTTTGGCTTGATTCAATCATTTAGGCCTTGATTTATTGAAAATCCAATTTCGGGTCAAATTTGAAATTTGGGGTTTTTGCACTAAATTAAACATTTTTATCCCCAAAATACCTCTATTAGATGGAAAACATGCTGGAGAACTCAATTTCGGTGTCAATTTTTCGAAAAAGGTAATTTATGGGGCCAATTTGATGATTTTCGGTCAACTGGGTCGGGCGGGTTTGACCCGTTTGACCCGGTACTGTTCATCGTCTTCCCCATGCGTGGCACTGTTCACGCGCAGCAGACCCTTTGGCGAAAATCGACCAAATTGAGCGACCAATTGGGCCTGATTAGTGACGACCGGCCGTGGGTTTTGAAGAGCACCCTCCTCCGGTCACTTTAAGCCCATTTTCACGCCTCGCCACCGCCGGAGACATCGTCCCCAGCCCCATTTTCGCTGCTGCTGCAACCCCGACGAAGACCCGGCGAAAATAAACCAAATCCGCGACCGTTTGAGCAACACATGCCACGTCTTCCCCCCGAAATGATTCGAGAACCTTCCCCCTTCAAATTTGGCGTGTTGCGCGTGCCGAATGGGTACGAAAAAGGCGCGGACAGCTCGCGTACGGGGGAGGTCGACGAAAAATCCCATTGGGGAAGAATGTGTGAGCTGGCCGAGCACGTACGAAGAGGGAGAGCATGCGTACGAGTGCGCCATGAGCTCTATAAGAAAGGGACGACGTCCAAGGCTCGGGGTTTCACGATTTTTTGGAGAAAAACTGAGAGAGAGGGAGGTCCCATGGCTGGTTTTTGAGCTGTTTTGGGCTGACCAACAGGGGGTCTTCGCGAGTGATTTCAGAGCACACCGAGAGGCTCCCTGAGAGACCACCACCCAACCAAGATACACCTACACACCACCTACCTACCGAGCCATCACCGACGTCCATCCGCCACCTGAGTCGCCGGAAAAGGTAACGCAAATACCCACTGTTTTTCTCTGGTTTGAGCCTTTTTGCCCGATTTGGTTTCATTTGATTCTGGGGTCAAATGGGACCAAACCAACCATACTTATACATGCCTACATGCTTATTACATCTCCTTTGTAGTATTTCGTGCTTCGGCTTCACGTGTAACGCCCCGGATACATGTTTTCTAACAATGCGCGTAACGTGTTCGATGAAATGCTTCGGGTGGTTCAAACCCCCGACTTTGAACCTGTTTTTCGTGGTGATTTCATGTGATATTTGGTCGTTTCTTTGCTCAAATGCATTCTACATGTGTAGATCTTCGTTTTGATATGCTGTGCTGCCCCTGGTTACGGCCGAGGTGTGAGATATGCTCTTCCAAAGTTGCCTCATTAGTCTGATCAGAATCTGGAAATTCAATCTGGAAATTTTGCCTAAGTGTTGAACTCGGTCCAACTTGCTCGCTTCGTGCTCATTTTTCATTATCTTACCATGAGTATTTTTGGGAGATTCCTGATTGATTGTGTTTCTGGTACATAGTAGAACACGTATATATCCTCGGTTGCCCTCGGTTCAATCTTTGAGGATAGTTACGAGGTCGGGAATACCCTACATTGGCTTGGTTTGTGCCCTGATTGAGTTTCAAGCAGTTCAAACCCCCGACTTTCGGGGTGATTTTCTCTCTCATCCTACGTACGTTTTGGGTCATTTTTGTTTCATTTTGTTCCCAATATATGGCTTTTCGTGTTGGTGTGTTTCTTCGCCATTTTCCATAAATGAGGGTCGAGTTATGAGTCCAAGAAAACGCCTCAGTGAGCTGAGAAGCTAGGGGCAGTTGCTGTTTTTTTTTCTAAGTGTTGGGGGCAGTGCGAAGGGGCCTGTTCGTGGCCCGTTTTTAGCACGGTCGTGCGACCATTTTCCAAGCCATGAAGTTTTCTTAAAACCTCATTCCACCCTCTTCCGCACGGTATGAATGGCTCCTCTTGATTTTGTTTGTGGACCGAGATACGGGGCTTCAAAGATGCCTCAGTGAGCTCAGAAGCTAGAGGGAACCCCGGTCATTTTTGGCTAAGTGTTTGAGCGGTGCGTGAAGGCTTCTTCCCGGCATGTTTGCGATGCGTGCATTTGATCTCTTGCTGGGAAGTTTGGCATTTTGAAAACCTTGTGTTACGTAGTTCATCTAACACTGAACTCTTTTCCAAAAGGGTGCGCGAGATGGGAGATTTTCGAGCTTGAAAACAGGCGCATAGCCTGTCTATGCGCTTGGGTTCAAACCCAGGTCCCCTGAGCTGCTCGGGTTCACACATTCGGGCGATCTTCCCTTGATTCTCCCATGCACGTTTTGTCATTTTATTACTTTATATTATCCCTTGCATGTTGTAGTTTGCGTCAATGCGTGTTTCTGCTGCTGGGTGTGTCCGAGATGCTCGAAAATAACGTGTTAAAATGCCTCCACGAGCAGCCTCTTTGACAAAAAAAAAAAAAACTAAGTCTGGTGAGGCAACCAACATCGATTTTTTTCGTGGGTTTTCGGTCATGCCTTGGCGCGTTTTACTCGCATATCTCTGATTCGCGTCGTTCCTGGTATGTTGTAGTTTGTATCGATGTATGGATTTCCCGTTGAGTGTTCCCGAGGAGTCGGGAATTAGTGCGAGAAAACTCCCCGATGGGCTATTTTGTCGATAATAAGAAAAAATAAAAATTCAAATCAAAACCCAAAACTACGTCATTTTAAACCGACTCGGGACCCATACAGTCTGGGCCAGGCCAACCCGGCCCGGTCCAAAAAAATCGAAATATTAAAAAAAAAAAAATCAAAAATTGATTTTTAAATTCCCAAAAAATGGAAAATTCCTAGAAAATCTTTTTTTTTCTTTTTTTTTTCTAAAAATTCCAAAAAATTCTCAAAAATCTCAAAAATTAGGAAATGGGCTATTTCAACTAGCCAATCCTATTTTTGATGATTTTCCTTTCCAATCTTTTCAAAATGACGATTTTGCCCCTCATGGACAAATCGTCCCGAAAAAATTCCAAAAAATTCTCAAAAATCTCAAAAATTAGGAAATGGGCTATTTCAACTAGCCAATCCTATTTTTGATGATTTCCTTTCCAATCTTTTCAAAATGATGATTTTGCCCCTCATGGGCAAATCGCCTCAAAAATTGTTTTCCAAAAAATCCTCAAAAATCTCAAAATTAGGAAATGGGCTATGTCAGCTAGCCAATCCTATTTTTGATGATTTTCCTTTCCAATCTTTTCAAAATGACGATTTTGCCCCCTCATGGGCAAATCGTCCGGAAAAATTTCAAAAATTCTCGAAAATCTCAAAAATTAGGAAATGGGCTACTTCAACTAGCCAATCGCTATTTTTGATGATTTCCCTTTCCAATCTTTTCAAAATGACGATTTTGCTCCTCATGGGCAAATCGTCCAAAAAAAAAATCTTAAAAAAAAAAATAATAAAAAAATAATAAAAAAAAATAAAAAAAATAATATTAATAAAATTTCCAGAAAATATAGAAAATGTTCCAAAAAAATAGGAAAATTCTTAGAAAGCCTTAGAAAAAGTCTAAAATTTTTGAAAAATTCTAAAAAAATTAAGAAAAATCCAGAAAAATTCTTAATTTTTGTGAGAATTAGGGAAAAACCAAATTCAACTGGTTTGACCTAATTTCACATTTTTTGACTCCCCGAGCCTTCCAAAATGACCGTTTTACCCCTCTGGTCAATCTGACCCAAATCATTCCAAAGGATCCCGAATCACCCTCGAACCTAATTGGTGTGTTTCCTCGGCTTCTAAGGCTCCCTTTTGTTTGTTTTGACCGCTTCTGACGTGATTTCTCTTTGAATTGATTTCCTGATTGCGTATTTATTTCTATGATTGTGATTGATAGGATAAATACTCCCATTTGCATGAACCCTTTAGACTTTCAGAGCCTACCTTACCCAATCTCGCCTGCATGAACTCTTTAGAATAGGAAAATCACTCAACATAGGTACCGAAAGGGCGTCGATAGAAATATCGGCGTAACTAAGTCCCCGAATCCAAATCTCTGGTTTTCGCAGAATCGAACGATTTCTCCCAATCGCTCGATAGGATTTCCGATCATACCCTCCAATAAATGATTGGTGGCGACTCCGATGGCATGCACACTGATCACATGTCACCCGACCACACTAAGATCGACCTCGATTTAAATCTTTCCTGACGCGATTTGGTATGGGCCTAGGAGGGCCCGAGCGAAGCTCAGCTATCTCAAAATGGGCCTAGCAATCCATTAGCCCTCCCCCCCTTTCGGGAGGGTCGCGACAGGTTGTACGATGACATCCTCTTTTGATGGTCTGTACTTGACGCTCTTATTATATATATGTATCGCGTTTGACTGTTCTTGTTAACTGCTTTCCTCGTACCCTTCTACCCTATTATCGTATGTATGTATGTATGGGATTGAAGATTAGCTTCCATAGGTTATGTTTGGCAAATGCGTCGTCTGGCCGCGATAGGTTTCCTGGGCCGTCGCAGACCGTGAGCTAGGTGGACGTGAGTGTTGGCTGGCGGGATGTCGTGAGCCCGTGGGGTTCGGGGCGTAACATCCCCGTTCGAGTGGTATCAGGAATGGTAGATCGTATGAATTGGTTGGCGCATGTATTTGCTAAGTTGGGTCATTTATCTAGAATAGCTTTAGACTATATTGTTTATTGACTAAATTGCAAATGTGTCAGGACGTAAGGTATGGTTCTTGAGCCTAGCTCTGTTAGAAGTGCTCTCCTGATTGTTGATTGTTGGTTATTGAATGCTAGCTGTTGATTGCTGTTTGTCATTGTACGCTTAGTCTGCTGTCGCGCGCTGCTAGACTATCATGCATTGCACGGATTATTCCATCAAAGACAAAATGTATTTAAAAGCGAAATTTGAGAAAATGCATGCATGACACACCATGTTTTATTGGACTGGGTGACCGTTAGCCTAGTATGGGACGGGTCTGACAGGATGCCTACAAACCGTAATGAAGTATGGTATGGGACGTGTGGAATGGGGCTCTCTTTAGAGGTGAATAACTTGGACAACTATTCGCTCCGAGACCGAGGAGGGCAGGGAGTGGTCGCCGGGGCAAAGACCTGATCAAGGAGTGGCTCCTGACAGGCTTCTAGGTGAGTGAGGTGGACAGAGTGACCTAAATTATACATTGATAGGGTTGAGTCTAGGTGATAGACCTTAGGTTGAGGGGTTTGACCGAGCGTAGATTTTGGGTTGTACGATGACATCCTCTTTTGATGGTCTGTACCTAACGCTCTTATTATATATATGTATCGCGTTTGACTGTTCTCATCGACTGCTTTCCTCGTACTCTTCTACCCCATTATCATATATATGCATGTATGGGATTGGAGATTAGCTTCCGCAGGTTATGTTTGGCAAATGCATCGTCTGGCCGCGATGGGTTTCCTGGACCGTTGCAGACCGTGAGCCAGGCAGACGCGAGTGTTAGTTGGCGGGATGTCACGAGCCCGTAGGTTCGGGGCGTGATAGATTTAGCTGTAATCCCGTCTGGTTGTATCGAATATGATGTCTTTACGTTATGAGATATTTGACTGAGTGTGTCCTCTATCTCTATCCCCTTCCATGTGAATGTTTGGGTGTGAACCGTTTCCGTTGGCGCAATAACTCTGAGGATCGATGGTTGGCGATAATTCCTGGGTTGTCGCGAGATTTTTATTTTGACCAATCGATCGATTGTAAGAAAGGGATATTGTGTGACCCGCCAGGTTCGGGACGTGACATAGTTCCATTCTTTGTCTGTTATTTGGGACAGTGCACTCCGTGAAGTCTTCAAGTCTTTGAATTTGATGCTCAGTGTGGCGACGGTAACGCTTCCTTTGACCCTTGTTGTTGTTGTTGTCCTTATCCTTATCCTTATTGAGATCTTGGACGGTGTTAGCGGAAGGGCCAAGTTCCATGGTCTTAGTTTCGAACACGGTCTCGAACTCTTCATCTCCCATATTTAGCAAGTAACGGTAGCCTTCAAATGTGTTGGGTTGGGACATCCTCGACTGGCTACTGGTCCCTCAAGGTTTGCTACCATTCTTTTTATTTTTTACTCTTTTTCAACTTCTCTAAGCGACCGTGTATGCTTTAGAATTCTCCTCTGAGTACGGATGAAGATTACCAGGAGGACGTCTCTTTTAAAATTTAAGCGTGGGTTCAGAAATTGTATCGATTCCCCCAAGATTTCTGTGTTTCTCAACTTTTTTACCATGTCTCTTGCTCGGTTTGTCTTCTTTCATCTTTTTCATAGTGGTAGGGCTCCTATCACTATTTCTTTCGCTTGTCTGTTTTACAAGAGAGCTCTCTTCTTCTACAAATGGGGACAAATTCTATCTTCTTTTCTACTAAACATTTTCCTTATCTCCCACTCAAGTCATCTTTTTCTTCTTCTTTTTCAAAGTTGTAGTATCACCTCAAACCTTTTTTACAAAGATTTCGGATTTATTTGGCTCGAGATTGCAGATTAACGGGGATTTGAGCCAACAGAGGTAACACCGAAAAAGAATGGCAGATAGAAAAATTTGACCAATAGAGACTGCCACTGTGAAATCAATAATTAACACGAAGTGGGTTAACATCTTTGCATTCCACTCATCTGCTTTGATTCTCTCCTCTATCATTTCAATGATAATAGCTAATCTTCCTTCTCACATCTTCCCAGCTGAAATTATGTTCAAATGGGAAAGATTTTATCACTTCTTGGCCGAGGCTATATTTACATAGCGCATCTTCCAAGTGTTGAAGTCAAGATCTTCGATCTGTTTAGGGAGATAAATGCCTCTTCGATCAAAGGCATCAATTTGGAGAGGGAATATAGGGCGTTTCCAACCATCTTTATCAATTTTCTAGAGGCTTGCCAGAACACCTACCAAATGGTCACCCTAGCTCGCATCGTGATAGCTCGCTATCAGGATTGGTTTGAATGCCTAGAGTCTGTAGAATACATGGTTGTTCAGTACAAGAAGGCCGTCAAGTCTGATGATGAACGGGCCTTGCTATTGGTTCACAAGAGGGAGAAGTTGGTAGAACACCTAACTTTGAACCAGACTTACTTCGAGTATGACCCGAGTGATATTGTGATGAAATTTAAAAGTGACTGGCTAGAAGAGAGGCTCGAAGATCTAATGATGGATATAGCTCTTGAGAGAGATTTAATCAAGAATCTGAAATTTGCCGTTGAACCTCACGAGGCTAGCGTAGCCAGGTAGAAGGAGAAATGTGCTCGCTTGTTCTTTAAACTTGCGGATCTTGAATCTTAGACTGCTTAATGTAGGCAGAGCATTAACTGTATGGAGAGTCAATTGAGTTCCTTTGTAATGCTTATTAGGGCTCAATTTGGTTTTACTTTTCCTCCTCAGTGACTGTTGTAAGGCTTGTTGATGTATGGAATGAGAGAAAAGTTTTGCATGTTTGTGCTTTAATCTTCCGCCATCTCTTCCTCCGCATAGCATGATAGAACGACTTAAGGCACTAGAAACATCGAGGCTTAACATTTTTCTTCATTCATTTTTTTTTAGCCACTTCAGACGATGGTAATGAGAATACTGAAGAAGAATTTGGTCGTGACCCTATTAGCCACATTGAAACCCGTGACTAGTCATGTAAATTATTATAGCTATAACTACTCGGTCATTGTGCCAATAAATGAACCAGGCCACCTGTTTCGTGCCCTACTTCACTTGCGCTTTATCTCTTTCGGTGTCTGCTTGTTTGTGTCGATCACTTATAGTGTCGATAGAAATGCATGTGCGCTGTGCTCAATAATGGAGTACCGGTCTTCCAGAGTCCCCATGTTGATCGCAGCGTGTTCACTGATTGACGTGATTCTGTCTCTAGGAAAATCGACCTGCTCGCTTGCCCCCACGGTTAATAGATAAGACATTAGCAAATACGTGTCCTTTCACATTTTTCAAGGTCATTCCTGGCATGTTGTTATCATCAATGAGCCCAATTTTACTTCTGCCTGGGGTACCTATGATTTCCTGCAAAAATAGAAAAAGTAATGAGTATGTGACCAAAGAAAGGTCGGTCCATGACTTATGTATTGATCCAACTTTGTTTTTCCATTTTTATGGAGAAATTAGAGAGACATATCTTGGGAAGACGTGAGTGAATTTCTCAGAAAGGATTTTTTTGTAGATTTTATAACTATAACAAAATCTTTTAACGTTTAGCAAATTTCCCGAAGGAATTTTCTTTTATCACAATGAACTTTCAATAGTAAATTTGTCAATAAAATCTTGTGCCTATTGAAGCATTAAGGAAAGATGTAACAAAATTTTTTATTAGTTACCAAAATTTTCTGAAAGAGTTTTTCTGCATTCATCTTTTCAAAAATGGCACACCAATTTGATTTTTTATTTTTATTTTCTTTGAAAAAAATGACCACGATATTAAGTTCAAAATTTAACTGACACCTAACATGGACCGACCAAAATAAATATAAGATAAAATTAGAGAACTTACTTTACCTTAAAAAAAATGCAAATCACATATACATGCACATGACTTGTGGGTTAACCTTATTCTAACTATCCTAAAGGCCCACAAATTGAAGTGAATGACTTACGACAAGGCAACAATCTCGGGCACATAATCAAGATTAGCCGTGATCTCACGACATAACCAGGATTAGCCGGGCCTTTCCACTTCGGCTGTTCGAGTTAAAAATTATAACCCTCGCTTTGGTAATCTTACCGAGTCTGAGGCCTACCTTTTAAACTCATTTTTGAAAAGAGGTTCAGGATTGAATCTGAACTAACTTTCAACGTGATCTCACGTCGAACGCTAGAACCAAATCACAATACCATCCTAAAACTAGTGGCCCAAGTCCGGCCACGGGACGTATGTGATGTAGAGCTAAAAAAAATTAATCATGCACAATAGTTAAATTCAAATATCGCTTAAGAATGTGCAAAATTAAATAAACAATTTCAACACCAATCTGCAAAACAAAGAGTTAGCAAACAAACTCCACCGCTCATCACTCCATGCCTGCAAAACCATATACACCTATAGAATGAGTTCTAAGCAAGATCGCGAAACGCGAGATATCCATGAAATTTTCATCGGCCTAAGCCCCCTAAGGCTTTTAAATTCTGAAAAAAAATCAAGTACTCCAATTAGAGCCTCCTTTTTTCAAAAATTCAAAAATTCCATTCCCCAGTGAGTCGTTAAGCTGTCCTGACATAAAAATTTTGATCGTGGAAAATTCTCAAGTTAAATAGATTATTAGATTAATTAGATGATTAACCTAATACGGACTCTCCCCAAACCCTATTGAATCGCACTTTGGTTTTTTTTTTTGTTTACATGATTTTAGAATTTGGATCGCTACTCTATTATTTTTTGGTAGGTCGATTAGAAACCTAAATAAATTAGCAGGAGAATTAAATTACTTCTACGAACTAGAGATTATGAGTTCGGGAACTTGATTACACTAGTTAATTAAAACTTAATGCCTTTTCAATACCTTAATTTCATGGATATTTTAATTTGGCACTGAGGCTTGGTTCCTCCTCAGGCTCTAGTGAGATATATTTTTTGTTTTTGTATTTTTAGTTTTTAGATGGAATGCATGGATGACAATGGTGCGTGGATAAGCAAAACATGAATATACAAATATAGACACGCGAACATATACATGCGAAACGCGGACCATACAATCATGAATATGCAAGTATGGATATACAAATATGACATCAAATGTGAACGTACATTACATGCATAACGTGTACATGCAAACGGCATACGAGTGACCACACAAATACAACACACGAACACGGCAATAAACATCAGACGCGACATACGTACTGGACAATGTGTATGTAGGTATAACGAATACATAAAAGCAAATACCAAGATGTACGATACATACTATGCGTGTTTCGAAGACGTACTCAAACGACATGTGGATATAAGACACCGAATATGATATGCAAATGTGACAATGGACGGGACGTGCTATAACGCAACTGCATACATGGACATGCGTATGTAAAATTGTACCAAAATCATGCATAGCAGTTGGAAACATCATATAGCGACACGATTAACCGGACATACTGATGCGACACGTGAACAAATCATGCCAAAAAAGGATGGTTAGTCGAAATGGCCTTTCCTTAATTTTGGGATTTTTCCGATACTTTTCCTAGACGATTTGCCCACTAAGGGGTAAAAACCTCAATTTAATATGATGAAATGTGAGTCAAAGTCACACAAATATGGGTCTGTGGCCAGTCAAAATTGACCATTTCCTATTTTCCGGTAATTTTTTTTGGATTTTTCAAATTTTCCGAGACAATTTGCCCATAAGGGGTGAAATGCAGTCATTTTTGAGAAGATTGGAATGGAAAACAACACCAAAAAATAGGGTTGGCTATTAAAATAGCCTATTTTCTCTAATTTTGAGATTATTTAAGGAAATTTTTGAAAATTTTTTTGAATTTTTTCTAATTTTTTTAGAATTTCTGGGAATTTTTCATTGTTTAATATTAATTTTTTTTTTTATATTATTTTTTTTAATATTTTCAAATTTCTTACTTTTTTTGGCATGTAATTTTTTCGGGACGTAAGTACGATCGACTCAGCCCACGTTGACTACTGGGCCAACTCGTGCCTTCAAAAGGCTCCGCTAAAAAAAAAACTCGTTGGGCTAGACTGAAAATTTCGTTCTTTTGTGAAGCTTAAGGAAGGCCTACAATTATAAAGCTCAAATAGTTGTCAGATTTCAAGTTAAAACTTGCACACCACTAGCTCAAACACGAAAATCACCCATATGCAAATAAAACTCTAAAAGAAAAAGCGCATAGATCTTACCCTTCCTTGCTTTTATATTTTATATTTTCCTTTTAGGAGATGAGTCCTCTGTGACAGCTTAGGTAGCGTGCGTGGCTGACCCGTGAGTCTTGCCCCTTTTTTTTGTCCATCGAAAGCTCTGCCTTGCCCTCCCATTTAGGAGATGGTCTTCTGTGGTAAGAGTGAATGTCTGCTCATTGGTTCATTGAAAGACATGGGTAGCACGTACTTTCAAGCTAACATATATAATAGATCCTTGTGACATCATGCTGAAATCTTGGCATAATTGCCTTCTTGCCAATAGCCATTCTATCAAGGATAGCGGGACATTTGTTTGGGGGGACCTTTTCGTGTGATCGAACTTGTGGAAGCCAACTTGGATACTTCGGTGCTCCACAGTTTAGACAAAACGTAGCCTAGTCCACACATGATAGGATGAAGAGTAGCTATAAATATGTAATATGATCCAGGTTGTTCTGACGATAACCGACAATTTCTCCTCCAAATATAAGCTATTTTGTATTGTAATTCCCAAGTGGGCAGATCCAAACTCCAATTGTCACGCAATTTCGTTTGCAAGACGGGATGAACACCTTTCAGCTAATCACTATCCATGCTTTTTGGCAGCCAAAGAATTGAAACTGTGTTAGATATTCGCTTCGGATGATCACTAGACAGAGTTTTGGGAAGAGTCACACACTGGCAATGAAGAGAGATAATGGAGTGGGGAGGATTGAGGAAGATAAAAAAAAAAACGGGGAGTGTGTGTTTTCCAGATTTTTGGATCTCATCCCCCTCTCTTTCCGGACCTCAAAAGGTGCCATGTAACCCCATTTTCTCTTCTGTTCTTGCGTAAAAAAATCATCCATGGCCTATCCTTCGGTGCCCTATATTTTTAAATGATGGCCCTCCCTCACCTTTTTTGGCCGACCTCCTCCACTTCTCCACTTTTATTATTATAGACTAAAAAGAGACCCAACTCAATCTCCCACCGAAAGTTTGTTTTTCTGCCTATTTGTCCCCTTTTAGGGTTGAAGTCTCTAGCAGAGTATCGATGCTTCTTCTTCCAAACTTTTTTTTTTCCTTTTTAACTTTTTTGTTGTGAGCCCATCCATCATGGCATATCATGATTAAGAGTACAGTAGACACTGGGGTTATAAATCCGTAGGGTTTGGACACAATGAGGAGGAACCAAATTAGGTCCCAACAAACAAAGTAGATATCTCCATCCACATCACTTCCCAACATTCATTTGGTGTATCCTCTTTCCTTTAACCCACATGCCTAATCACTCAGAAGGGTTTTTTCCAGATGTATTTATGTGAGAGAGGCCTCTGAAGGCTTCACTATACGAACCCTTTGTAATCTACCTTAGATAACCACATTCCGAGTAGGGGGGGGGGGGGGGGGGGGGGGGGGGTGAAAGAGGGGGGGGGGGGGGGGGGGGGGGGGGGGGGGGGGGGGGGGGTAGGGGGGAAAAAGGGGGGGGGGGGGGGGGGAAAGGAGGGGGGGGGGGGGGGGGCGTGGGGGGGGCAATAATCACTACTGCCTAGTGTAATCAATACTGAAAGGATCTTATATTCTAAGTGCACC
>JAGVVM010006288.1:0-20240 GCA_019149425.1 Psidium friedrichsthalianum
TTCCCTCTTCTTCCCCCCCCCTCTCCCCTTCCCTCTCCTCTTTTCCCTCCCTCTTCCTTCCTCTCCCCCCCCTCTCCTGCTCCCCCCCCCGCCTCCCTTTCCCTTCCCCCCTCCCTCTCCTCCTGTCCCCTCTTCTCTTCCTCCCTTTCTCCGTCCTTCCTGTTTGTCTTGGCCTCCGTTCGGTGTTGCTCTCCCCCCCCGGCGCGCGCGCTGCCCATGCGATAGACGCTCGTAGCACGAAGCACTAACGCTCCTCGCCCCCCCTGTCCTGCTCTCCTCTCGCACCTCCCCACGCTCCCCCCCCCCTTCCTTCCACCGCTCCAGAGACAGGAACTCCGTGTATTCAAGGAATTGAAATAAGAAAAAAGTTGTCTTGAAAAACATTTTCCTTAATTTTCAGTGTTTGGGGTCAGAAAATATTTCACGATAAATAGGCAATATCGTTCTTAAACATTAGAGAAAACATTTTCCAATTCTGAAAACGAAAATCATTTTCCTCTGTTTTCACGTGTGTTTCGTTCTTTCTTAATCCGAAATCCCTCCCTACCTCCTGTCAATCCTCTCAATTTCTCTCTTCTTGTCTCTTCGAATGGTTCACTTTTCTTCTTGGGTTGCGGAAGTTTGGAAGGAGGTGCGTTTGTCATTGAGAGGGCTCAAATCAAATTGATTATTCTAGGGCTCTCTTATGTTTTTTTTTTTGGATAGACCAGTCAGATCAGGGGAAATGACAATGTTCGAGCTGTATCGAAGGTCCATGATCAAGATTTTGACGCCCAGGGCGAGCTCGCCTAATCGGCGAGGTGAGCTTCGCCGGCCTTAGAAATGTAGTCATTTCTTGAAAAATTGATTTTTTAAATTTTTTTTTTCCAAAATAACTTTGTTTCGTGAAATAAAGGGAGCCTTAAGTTTTCTTATCATTGATGCACGAGACGGTCAGCACATCACCTGCGCACAAATTGGAAATTTAATGTAATATTAATTCCTCTAAGACCAAGGCCTGAATCATAAATGTTTAAGAGGCGGATCAAATAGAGAATGCCCGTTGCCCAAAGGTCAGACGCCAACGTGAAAGCGCCACGTTTCGCGGCCAGGGTAGCCACGGTGGTCTAGTCTTACCCGACAACTATCGGTCAAATCCTCGACCCCACTGCCGCCTCAAGTCTTCTTTAACTCAACATCAAAGGCATGATTTCAGGGCTTTTTACAAAAAATGGTTAAAAATTTAAGTTTTTTACAAATTTGAATTTTCAAATTTTTTTTTACCAGAACGGGGCTTGTTCGGCACGTATAAGTGCCGAACAAAGTTGGGGGGGGTGGGGGGGGGGGGGTGGTGTTTTAGGAAAATCTTTTTTTTTCAAATATTTTATAAATTTAAATTTGTATTTAAAATCATGAAAATTTCAAAAATTATTTTCACCCAAATGGTTCCTCAGGCTTAGGTAAAGCTTTTAAATATGATTTTTCAATTTTATATTTTTTATTTTCTATTAATTTTCTTTAAAAACTTGATTAAGAAAATCAAGAAAATTGAAAAATCAAACTTTGGGAGACTGGCCAACCAAGGGAACCATTTCTAAAAATGAATTGTGTATATTTTTCGCATTTAGTATTTTGAAAATCTAAAAAAATACTTCAAAATTAATAAAAAAAAATAGCATTTGAGGGCAAAAAAGTGTTCACGAAAAAAAAAAGTTCAGTATTTAAATGGTCAACATGGAAAGGTTTTTTAAATAAAATATTGGCAATTTTTTCTTAATTTTTAGGCCACGAAATCTATTTTTTTATTTTCGGATATTTTGTTATTATGGTCAAACATGATTTTCTTAATCAAGTTTTTAAGAAAATTAATAGAAAAATAAAAAACTATAAAATTGAAAAATCATATTTAAAAGCTTTACCTAAGCCTGAGGAACCAATTTGGGTGAAAAATAATTTTTGGAAATTTTCGTGATTTTAAATACAATATTTAAATTATAAAATATTTGAAAAAAAAAGATTTCCTAACACCCCCTCCCCAAACCCCCCTACCCCACCCCCCCACTTTGTTCGGCACTATAAGTGCCGGCCAATGACGCTTGTTCGGCACTTATAGTACCGAACAAGCCCCATTCTGGTAAATTTTTTTTTTGAAAACCCAAATTTGTAAAAACTTAAAATTTTAAACCTTTTTTTAAAAAGCCCTGATTTAAACATATATGCCCTCGAATAAATCTTAACTATGAAATCCAAACTCTCCTCGAATGGAACCCGATGGATGGACGGTAGATTTCCATGACTTCCTGGTTAAACAGAAGAAAGGACGAAGGCACAAGCGGCGGCACAAGACGACACGCTCGCGGCGCCCCCTATAAAAAGTCCACCAAGAAAGGAGGAAGTCGATTCGTCCACCATGGTCAGAAGAATCTCACTGCCCGAACAGCTCCCATCTGGCGTTTCCTTTACGGGCACGCGAGGTTGACGCAGTCCGGCGATCCGGACCGACGACTTCTCCTTTGCTCATCGTCGTCTTCTTCCTTGATTTCGCTTCTCCCTGTTCCCTGGAGCAACGTGGCGGAGCGAGCGACGGATTCGTTCCCTGCCAGGGTCGAAAGCGAGTTGAGCTTCTTGGATTGATGGGTCTTTTTCTTGTAACGACCTCGCGTCGGCTGTTGAAGACTCCCGAGATCACTGCATATCTAGAAAACTCAGCTTCCAAGACCGGCTACTTTGACTCGCGAGGTCGATTCCTTCCGAAGCTGAAAGCGCTGTCTGCGATTTGAAGAAAACTTCCCAGCTCGCCTTCTTGGACTTGGAAAATTATTATAAACCCAAGAAAGAAAAAGGAAAAGGAAAAAGAAAAAGGATGGGTGCTTTAAAAGTCCGTGGCTCGATGGAGTTGGTTTAGGGAGAAGGTTGTTCTCATGGCTATTGAATTGACAGAAGCTGGAGCAGGCGGTGGCGCGGGAAGGGGAGAGGCGGCGGTCAACGGCCGCGTGGAGGCAGGCCGAGATGGCGGCGGCGGCACTGGGGAGAAGATGAGCCCGGCGGCCCGTCTGTTCCACGCGCCGAGGTTCAACTGTTACATACTCGCGATCATAGGTTGCAAGACGAGCATCAATCCGGGCGTCGTCAAAGCAGGGCTTGAGGAGACTCTGCTCAAGCACCCTCGTTTCTCCAGTAAAATGGTGCGTCAAGTTCCTTTATTATCTTCATTCCTTCTTGTTTTTTTTTTCCCCGACATTGGATAAAGGTTTCGTTCTTCCATGTTCTTTGCTAATGACCCAAATGGAAAAAGCTGGTCTTGTTCTTGCTGCCTTTGTATGTAGACTTTGACGGACGACTTTGCCCCCGTCCTTTTCCTTTTTCTGCTCTATGCTGTCTAGGCCACAACAGTATCGGCCGCATTGATTTAGGACAATAAATCTCCAAAGAACCAAATGTGAATGCAGTACACAAGAAAACCGACAAGTCACTGCACTTTGCTCTAGCTAAGGAAACTAAATTGTGTACTATCCCCATATGGTTTTCCAAGTTCTTAGCTTGCCGCAGTTCGGCAATCCATTCCAATGAAATATAACTGAGAATGCTCCTTAATTGTTTGTGTCCGCGGACTGGAGCTTACACCCTGATATGTGTTGATCTCGTGATTAAAGTGTCATCTTTCTGATATGTATGTCTGTTGTTTTGTTGGTTGCGGGAAGGAAGGTGGGAGATGTAAAAAGAAGTGGAAAAATGAAGTGGGTTCAGACGAAGGTGAACTTAGATGAGCATGTTATTGTTCCCGATGTGGACCCCGAGATGGACTCGCCGGACCGATTTGTGGAGGACTACATTTTCCTATCTAACCAAGACACCTCTGGACGTGTCCAGACCGCTGTGGGAGCTTCATCTCCTGAATGTGAAGACTTCAGATGCTGAGGCTGTTGGGATTTTCCGGATCCACCACTCGATGGGCGACGGCACGTCGCTAATGTCTCTGCTTCTGGCTTGTACTCGGAAAACGGCTGACCCAGAAGCACTGCCTACTATTCCTGGGAAGAAACGTGCGGGAACAGATAATTCGGGCGGGTTTTGGTGGTCTTCTTGGCCTTGTGGTCAATGTTCAGGTTGATGTGCAACACATTTGTAGACCTCATGGTTTTTGTGGCCACATTTTGTTTCCTGAAAGATACGGAGAGCCTGGTTAAAGGTGGACCAGGGTTGCAAAAGCTACTAAGAGATTTGTGCACAGGACAGTCAGTTTGGATGACATAAAACTCATAAAAAATGCACTGAATATGGTTAGTTTTAATGAAGCTTATGCCACTTATTTAGACTCAATTTCATCATCATACTATATATATACTTAGATAAGAGAGTGCCTGTTATATGCATACAAGAGCCGCAGTTGCTTTGTGTTTGCTGTGTAAATTTATCATCAAATTACTGATAAATTTGCCATCAACTTATAGTGTTCACAAAGACTAGACGTATAGCTGGCATACATAAAATGCATCACATTATGCGCATATTTTATTTTTGAGAATTATGTAAAATCTGTGTTAGTTCCTGGTTCTTTTCATTTGTAGCAAACACCATTCCCGGCCTAACGTTTTGGACTTTCCACAGTACTGCAGTGTTTATGGCAGTGGAAAAACATTGAGATTTATGTTCTCCCTGACTCAATTTCATGGTTGTATTAGGGATATTCTTTCAGATTGTGGCACTAAATCTTCTCTCGTGTATATGCTTTAGACCATCAACGATGTTGTGCTGGGAGTGACAGAAGCTGGACTGTCTCAGTATCTGAATCGAAGATATGGTGAGTTGATTGTTGCTCAGCTTGCATACTCCTATTATTGGAAAATGAAAATCCTGCCTAACAAGGTCAGTTGCTTTATTCAGAAGGTGTGAGTGGAAAAGACCAAAAATCCAAGAAGAAGAAATCAAATATTCCAAAAAAGATGCGCCTTAGGGCTACTGTTCTCATAAACATAAGGCCAACTGTGGGAATCCAGGTAAATAATCTTACCAGAACGTGTCTGCGATTCGAAGGAGAAGGAAAGGGAAATTTTTGCAGCAGTTGAAATTCATCATTCTGTTTAACTGCTATAGATGAATTGGCACACCACTCAGACAAAACTAAATCAAACAGATTCTGTTTTTGAGTTCTAAACGGTTGTTTCTTCTTTTTGTCCAATATAATTCACACAGCTCGCTATTCTTGTCAGATAGATATCGACAGTGGTTGTTGGCACTGCCAGCTTTTATCTCAGGCCTTTAGTTTTTTTTTTTTTCCTTTTATGTAGACAAATCGCTTTTGCATGTCATCTGCTTTAGATGAATGATAATATGCATAAATGTGCTTATAGTTTAACACTCGCTAGAAGATATGCGTTCCAAAATGGAAGAGTATTTCTATGAGTTTCCCTGTGTGAACTATTTCATCTGAATGCCTGTATCCTGCATTAACGTGTAACAGGCTTTGAGCGATATGATGGCCAAAAAGTCCAAGGCAAAGTGGGGAAATTGGATCGGATACATTCTCATTCCCTTCAACATTGGTATAGAAGATGACCCATTAGCGTATGTTCGCAAAGCTAAAGCAACAATAGATCGCAAGAAGCTCTCACTGGAGGCTATGATAACATTCGCATGTGCGGAACTTGTACTAAAGCTATTTGGTGCCAAGGTACATATATGAATCCGAGTGCCTTTGCATTTGTAGTTTTTCCTTTTTGTCCTGCATTTCAGTGTGCATCTGTGTATCTCCCATGCAAATGTAGTATTAGTCGTAGAAAGTGAGTGGTATGTGAAAGGAAAAACTATTAATCTCTCATGCTGGTCTTGTCTGTCAATCCCCTCGACGTGAACAGATGGCGTCTGCAATTGCACACAGAATCCTTTCCCACACTACTCTGGCCTTTTCTAACGTGGTTGGTCCACAAGAAGAGATCAGCTTCTATGGCCATCCGATAGCCTACCTCGCTCCGAGTGTTTACGGCCATCCACATGTATGGGAAGTTTGAAAACTTATTCTTTGTTCCCTTCTCTTGTATCCGGTATTCATATTATTGGGAGCCCATCTCCAAATCAGCACCTATCTTTTGAATGTCTCATTCTAATATCATGTGGAAGTTAATTTCTGGTGCAGGCATTGACAATACACTTTCAAAGCTATGTCAACAAGATGACCATTGTAATAGCAGTTGACCCGGATGTGATTCCTGATCCTCACCAGCTCTGCGACGATCTAGAAGAGTCTTTGAAGACCATGAAGGCTGCTGTCTCAGAAAAAAGAGCTTTCCACTGTTGTTCCAATTGTGTGAACATCTTGTTCAATGAAGAGTATTCATTTTGGCTACTAATATTTGGCCAAGGATTGATCCTTCAAGTATGGGAGCGATAAAGAGAAGGTGAAAGAAAAGGTAGGGACGAACTGAGTGAATTCTTTTATTTTAGCTACAAATTCTTTCTTTGCCTGAAAGAGCAGCAGGCAGAGGTGAGACAGACAAGCAAGGACCAGAGATTGGTATTGCTAGGTCTTGACTGTCGCAAACACTTGCCCACATTGTTTCTGTGCCTATACCAACATCTTCTTCACTGAATTTCTCTGAGAAATGACATGATGCTATGCAAAGCGAACCATGACATGTAATATGTATTCGTCCATTTTTTTTCTTGATTAATACTACTGGTGAAGATGGAGATATTTCACATGCTGAACTTTGGCATTGTGAGTTTCCAGTTCTGACCACTAATGCTTAGGTCTGATTTACAATATCGAATCTGACGAACTGTCCACTATGAACGTCGGCAATGTCCTATGGAAAGACAAGAGGCATGAATGACAGGTACCAGTACGACGACACGAAGTGAAACTTTAGGAAAGTCTATGGTTGTTATGTGGATTAAACATGTCACTTGTTCAGACTGAAGTATCCATCCACTACACACTATCGTAGTTCATGCGCTCTTCAGTCAAACATATGATTCCCGCATGGGCCTATTCATGAAAAGATTATGAATGTCTGGCTCAGAACATCTGTGACCATGAAGCCCAAATCGTTCTTTTCTTCAAGCCTTACTCTTTCCTGTTCGTTGATCTCGATTAAATGGATCTGCACCAGAGCCTGACCTTTTGTGTCAAAAGCATTAATGTCCTTTGAGGCCCACGACCAGCTCAGTCGACCGAGGGAACTGCAAACATCCAACAACCAAACCAACCGTAGTAATGAGGAACGTTAGATGGTGAGCAGACAATCTAATTATAGTAATCCCTTCATCTGAACCTTGACACTTGCCTGACTAACTAATGATTCGATCTCAATCCTTGGACGCGATGACCTCGCCATAATTGGATGGTCTTAGGATTCATTTGCTTCATAACGGTGCTTCTCGTAACGACAGAAGTTCATGTGGAGGCATGTGGTCACAACATGCACGAACGAATAGTTAGCATGTGAGTTTACTGTGGCTTCTCACTTAAATCCTGATTATGCAGCACATGATTGCTTGTATTACGGCATCGTTTCGTGGAATTTCGGCGCATACACGATTGGGTTTTCTTCTTCGTTCATACCCTACTGTATGCTCTCTTCAATCGACCCTTTGAAGACTCCACACAAGTCATCTTCACGAGCCATTTTCCACAAAAAGGTGATGGGCACCACCACCCCTTTGTCCTATCACGCGAGCGAGCCCACATTGAATTGACTCCCTGTTTCTTTCTCTTCTCGGCCTTTCCAGAATCTAATTCATATCTATTTTTTTTCCTTTTTTGTACCCCTTTTATTTTTTTGGTGATATATAGAATCTGTATGTTTTGCTTTGGTATTCACCCCCAAGAATAAAAACTCTTCTGGCCTTGTTCAGGGGACCAGGCCTTGTCATGCAGCTATAGCAGCATCGTCTTAGGGAGAAAATATCTAGAGTTGAATATGATCTTTTATAATCCGATGGGTGACGAAATCTGGGTAGGATCCGGAAGTAAACTAACATATGAAAAAGATAAGATCACCATCCTGTATGCACGATACGGATCGAAAGTTGTTGTCCGCAAGATCGATGACTAGAGACAAATTGCGCTAATTAATTAATTAACTTCTTGGTCATTAATCATGATCAAGAAGAGGAAGAAGAAACAGCTCCCGAATTTTTTAAATATCTGGATTGCTGGTGCTCACATATGTGGACATGGTCCAATAATGACGGGTCTTGTCCAAAAAAGACTCGGTTTTGCTCCGCTTACCCTAATACTAAAAGAACCAAATACGAAGAAGAAGGTGTGGTTAGAGAATGATGGAGACAGATGTATGTGCAGACGCGAATGGTTTCTCTGGAAAAGGACATGGTTTTGCAGGGGAGATGCTTGGAATATGTATGAAGCATCTTCGGTAAAAATTGGTAGGGGCCAAAACCATCGGACAAAAACAACCAAGTTCGTGGAATTAGGCCACTTCGTCGCCATCTATTGGCTTCGTTCCGTGCAGGGTCCATGGAAAAAGCCAGTTGAAAACGCCATGGAAATGCAAGTTCGAGCGAAGACGTTTGCACGTACGAATCCGAAAATCTTTCGGTCCACGTTCCTCCGGAGATCCCGTGAGTCACTTGGTGAGGTGATGTCAGAGATTTAAGGCCTGTCTCTAGTAGTTTCAAGGACAGCACATTGCCTTCGTCTCCCTTGTCGCAATGGTACCATATTCCTTTTCTTCTTTGGGATTAGACAAACAGTATTCCTCGTACTACGTCAGCACTAAGTGCGATTTGTTCGATTTTGAGGAGCGTCTTTGATAAAGTGTATTTGAAACTTTTGAAGTAAATGTTGTTTGGTAAAAACTATATTTTGTAGATGACCTTTTGCTAATTTAAACAAAAAAAATACAATTCTCAAAAAGTGGAACTCACTTACTGTCCAGCCTCACCTGATGTCGTCCAAAACACAGGCGATCCCACCTTCTTCCAATCCCAGGCAGCGGTTGATAGGGCCGCACGACCCCTCAGGCGGCGATCGTCAGCCTCTATCAACTCCTCTATGCAAACAGCAATGAATTGACTACTCTGACCAACATTATTGGCATCAAAAAATGAAAAAGGGACGAGGGAGATACTATGTTGCCCCTAGATTGGATGGTGATGGTTGATTGGATGAGCCTGGCCTCGAGAAAATATTGGTCGTGCAATGTCGACGATCGGCTTGAACATGTCTGCCATGTGACTTGCAATATAATTAGCCATATCATTCAACTTCTCTTCGAACAATCTCTTCATGGTTGCCAACATATGAGAGATTTTCTGCAACTTCTCTCAACTATTCTTTGTAGACATAAGGAAAAGCCTGCCCCTTCACATTGGCCTTCTTCTACCGCTCGGTTACTAGCTAAAGATTCCGGCTATGTAGTCTTGTCATTGCCATTAGGATCTTATTCACAGTATTGTTAGACTCTAAATGATTCTATGTCCCAGCATTGAATTTCCTCAAATTGATCCACTAGTGGTCTAATTAGGCGTGCCAAAAAGATGTTTCGCTGGATTTGAATTGATAAGAAAGTATCTTTCGATGAAATTTGTTTTTCAATTTTCATTAAAAGGAGATGAGTTTCAAGGCTATTTGGACAAGAGTCGTACCAAGGGTGTATAAGGAACAAATATACTTCATCAGGGTTTGGTCAACTATGAATTCTGATGATATAAAAAGCTTTATTAGAATTTAACTGACGACAAAGTGTGATGACCTAAAGATATAATGCCGGAATTCAATCGACAACGAAAATTTTCAAGCTACAATTGATATGCATGTCAGAATTTAATTGACGATGAGATATTGAAACTATGACTAAACTGCGGGAATTGAAAGATAATTAAAAGATAAACCGGCTTTTTGTTGATTAATTGAGGGCTTTACAAAGAGTACGATGTGGTTAGTTAAAGCCTACAATTGGTGGCTGTGATGATAACGAGAAGGTGAATTGTACAAGAAAAGTCATTCCATCTAAAAGAGCTTAAACACCTAAAAAATATTTCTACTAGGCAGTTACTCGATGCCAATGATTTTATCCCCAGATAATTGATGTTTGCTAAAACTTGTCGAATTGATTCAATCAAGTTCTTCCGTTAACTCCAACAATTTTACTAACGGAAAATACTAAAGTAGCTAAATTCAAATAAGTTAAATTTAAAAAGTACAAAAAGAAAAAAAAGAAGAAGAACATACAAGCGAGGGCTTGAAGAGCCCTCCCGCCACCACCCCACCATCGTCGGGAAGGGCTAGCGAGGGGGAGGGAATGTTTGAGGCTCGATGAACCTCACCTAGGTTTGGTTGAGGGCCGCCAATGGCGGTTGCCACCTCCACTAGGTGCCCTTGGCAAGACTTGGGCAAGGGTTAGCAACCCTTGCTTGATCTAGGGAGGCCACGATCCTCATGCAGGTTTGCAGGCGATCGCTGGCTTGTTGGGAGCGCCCAGTAGAAGTCCGATACCTTTATTAGGGGGATCGCCAATAGCGAGCCTAAATCTGAGTCTATTAACATATCAATTTGGACTTACCTTCATTTAAAGGTTTAAATCAATTTAGTTATGGATCAATTAGAATATATTAATTGCTCATCACCACATCACTTATCTGATATGGGACTTTCCTTGATACAATTCACACGTGTATCCTAACATGACCATTCCCCTACCCTTGTTGACCCTTCCTGATGATGGGGGGTAGTAGCTAGGCCCTCACCTAGACTGGCTAAGGGCCCCTCGGTCCTCGCTTGCATCTTCCTTTTTTTTATTTTGTGCATTTTTTAATATACTTTTGAATTAAAAATCAGATTTGGATCAAATGGCGCCGTTTTAGCCATGCAACATTTTTGTTAGTTAAATTGAGCAGAGTTAATGGAATAATTCTATTGCACCAGTATGACAAGTTTTAGGATTTGATTGTATTGTTTATAAGTTTTAGAACTCAATTATACTTTCGTGACGATTAATAAGTTTTAGAAATTTTAGGGCATTTATCCCTAAAATATTTCAACATCCAGCGCACTTGACATATCAATTTAATAAACCAATGTTTACATATTTAGCATTACTTGACTGGCATGGTCAGAGGCGCAGTACACTTGTACTCGACAACCTACATTGACAAGAGTGCACCAAATGAACTACTTGCCAAACTGCAAGGATGTCCAAATTGGCTTAAAGTTGGAAAACTGACGTCTAATCTCGCGTGATTCGGCACACCATACGACATGTCACGTTACAGATTTGGCCACACTCAGAAATCTCAAGACGACAATAGCGTTGATAGAAACGTCTACAAAAGCATGCCAACACAAAAAAAAATTAGCATGAGTAATTTTCTCAAAATTTATAGAATAAATTAGACCCCATAATTCTCATTATCGAGAAAGTAACTTTCAAATAGAAAAAAAAATGAACTTAACACAATATTATCTATAAATAACTTTAGTTTTTAAGTGGTGTATGGATATTGTTTAATGTGTGATGACTAATAATCTCCAAGTCTTTTCGTGCGGTATGAGTCCCATGACATGATTTAAGTTCACCATGTTGGCAATATGAACACGGACCTGACCTTATAGAAAACTTTGTGTGCAGCAATCATGAAAGTGAAATGTCAATAATATAGACTTATCTTAATGGACTGTCCTTTGCTCCTAACTATATATCACAATAATTTATGAGCATATATATAAATGCATATGCATATGCATATGTGTATGTATATTAAGCAGGAAGAAAACAAAAAGAAGGGAGATTTCTCTCCTGTAGGGGCCTTCAACGCCTGTCGAGTAATTGGATCGAGTGCCTGGGTGAGTTCCTTATTTAAACGTGCCAGTACCTGCACGCCCTACATCCCTACTTGGCAACATATCTTTTTTTTTTTTTAAGGCGGGGAATACCCTCTTTTGTTTTACATCTAAGGGATTTCACGATCCGGACAAGATTCATATGAAACAGTTTAACGGCTTACTTATGTCGGTACATGTGATATTAAGCAGGCAGAAAACAAAAAGGGATTAATTATCAAGATGGTGCATGAAATGGTGTCCCAGCAATATCACGAGGGGTCCCATCCACTTATCACCTTTCTCTCCACTGAGCCCATCCTATTGTGATATTATTACTGTGGTTTTTCATACGCGAATTTGTTCGCACGACAGCTTTCGAGTGTGGACAAATTGTCGAAGGAGAAAGAGTTGCCATAAGGGAAAATTTACTCAATCTGACCTTCCTGTATCTCATCAGATCCGATGCAGGTGTAATTTCTCGTTTCATCTTGAGGATCCTTTTTTTTTTTTTTTTTTGGGGTAGGACATCTTGAGTATTTCAACTGGCCACTTTTACATGCTTGTAGCTTTTGGGTGGATTCTCAAGGAAAAAAAAAAAATAAAGGAATAAGTACATTAAAAGTCCTAAAACTTATCAAGAAAGTGCAATTGAGTATTAAACCTTACAAAAGTGCAATGAAGTCCTAAAACTTATCAAATTGATTCAATCAAGCCATTTTATTAATTCTGTCTAATTTGGATAACAAAAAAATATTGAATTTTTATTTTTATTTTCTTTACCTTACATGGTTACAAAGACCTCATTTTGGACCAAATCTAATTTTTAATATATTTTTAATCTAAATTAAATTTAAAAATAAGCTAACTAAAGAAAACAAAAGCCCTCCCCACTGCCGCCCTCCCATCGTCACGAAGGGTCGACAAGGGTGGAGGATGGCCAGCAGGGATTGTAGGCAAGGGCTTGTAGGCCCTCCCCTAGCTGGGCGAGGGTCCTAGGTAGGGGAGGGGCCCTGGCCCTTGCCCAAACTTGGCTAGTGCTGCCATTATCGGGGTCACCCTAATGGCGACCCTTGATCTTGTTTGAGTGACGGGTTGGGCTTGTAGGCCCTTGCTTGTAGTCGGCGAGGTTGCTTGCCCTTGCTAGGGCCTCGGCGACCCTCGTTGACTGTCCCCCACCGTCATCTTCACCGCCTAATTTCTCCTTTCTCCTTTTTTTTTTAGGTTATTTTTTGAATTTAGTTTAAATAAAACGTATATTAACAATCAAACTCGTTTTGACTTTATGTTCATAATTTAGCACGTCAACTCCATGTATGAGGGAAAAATGTTAAAGAAAAGTAATGTCTACATTTTATGTCAGCTAAATTAGATGGGGTTAATGGAAGAACTCGATTGAATCAATTGTTTAATGACTCAATTGCAATTTTGTGACAAATTTTAGGACTCTAGTACACTTGTCCCTAAAATAAAATACACCCACTTCTCAAATTTATCGCATCGTTTCCCCAATACCATTTTTTTAATTATAATGTTTGCAGCATGTACTACCAAAAACTAATTATTTAGGAACAAATGTATGAGATTTTGAACCATAATTGCTCTTCCGAAGGTATGTTTTGGGGAAATATCGGTACGTATCATGTCCTTTTCTCGCCAGAACATATGCATTATGTCAAGATTCTCTAGCATTAACCGTTTCTAATATTTTGTTTGTTTTCTCTTTTCTGATTTTGTATACATTAAAAAAAGGATGTGGATTATCAACATCGATAAAGATGTTAAAAACCCTATTCTGACAATTCATGCCCCCAACGGCTCTAGTTATTGAGTGATTGCGAAGTCTCTAGTTGTGGTTCGGTCGCTGAATGATATTGATTTTCCTGAACAAATGCAGGGGTTTTGGCTTCTTAGGTAACTCGAAATTTCGATGAACTCTCATACATTTTTCTTATTAATGAGAAGATTTATTGTGATGTAAAATTCCTAATTAATAAATAACTCTATGACCTCATAAAAAAAGTAAGATGCAAGTCAAAATTCAAGCCTTCGGCTCAAGTATAGATTAGTCTATTATTGGCAAAGTAAGATTGATGTATGTGCACGCATTCGGAACTCTAAAAGCAGAACTTTGAGTCTACCCAACAACTTTAAAACGGTCATAATGGAGCTACCAAATATGGAATCAAAGCTTGCAAAAGCATCTCCTGTGGCATCGTAGGGGCACTAAAATAAAACGCTTCCTTTGTCAAATGTCAACTTCCACTAGTTAGAAGCCACTCTCCAAAACCCTCGTTTTCAAGTTTCCATCGCTTCATATATGCTCCCATCCCCAAAAGAATCCAAAAAGGGTTTTCAAGTTTTGGGCCACATTGAGGGATACAGGAGGGTCCCAATATGGAAAACCAAAACGCAATTCCAATTGCAATTCATCATCTCTAAGATAAAAACAAAAGGGCACTACCAGACAATCCTCTCCAGCTGTGTTTTATTCCTTTTTTTAAGGCCCATCTCTTTCGTCTTCCTCGATGATCACCATGCCCAAGTTCATTCACTCTAATGCTTGTTGGCCAACAAGAAAAAGAAGATTAGGGTTAATCTGTTCGTCTAGTTTGCCACAAAACAGACAAAAGAAAAGTCCCTTCAACTAAAGTTGGGATTACCATGTTGATTCTTCACCACAAGGATTAAGTTTCCATAGTTTTTTTTTTTTTCCGAAAAGATGACAAACATACTGTCTTTATGACTAGAGATGCGATGCACCGGATTTTTAAATTATTGTATCGGTTTGAATTCACACGTAGAATTGCTTTAAGCAATGACGATAAAAGTTTGTATTTCATTAATATCATATAGTGAAAACAGTAAATGTTAATTATAATAACGTCGAAACACATAAATTGATTCTGTCCATCTAAACTCAAAGTGCATGAAATTTGGCATCCGCCTTTGGTGTTTCCTCGTTTGGCCGGCGTTCTCCATCGTTCACCTAGCTTGTCCTCTCTTTGTATCTTCCAGCCAAAAATGCATAATATTCGACGGTTTTCATTATGAATACACAAGATGGAACAAAAGAAATACTACAAGAATTTGACCTAAATGATGAGATGGTGCAATATTACTCTATTTACCAACGTCGAAAATGTGGCTCCAACCCTTTGGCATATAATTTCCATTACCTTATTCAACCACAAGGCATCTTCTTTTGTCTATTTGCCCAGTCTTTGTCGCTAAAGTCAACAAGACATCAATGTCGCTCTATGGCCGCCAAGCGTCGCGACGTGGCTGTGACACCGGTACGAATTCCATTGGCCGGAAACTGCTTCCTCTTGCGGCCGACAATTGTTGCGTACCTAAAGCCCCCATGGAGCTTCCTTTACAATCTCTTTTCCAAAATGTGGGAATTTGAGGTTCAATCGTACTGCCCAAGAGTCGCCCCTTTGTGCACGTTTCGTCACCCTTCATTGCCGAAATTGGAGCACATACTTCTCCTTTTGCGTCCTTTATGGTTGAAATTCTCTCACTTTACAGCCCGACTTAGAGTTATTCCCATCAACTTTCTTTCAAACAAAAGGCTAGCTAAGCTACCCAATGATCAGTGATTCCTACCTTACAGAAAGAAAACTTCTTGGAACTTTCCCGTTTGAGAATCTCCTGTCATTTGCCAATCAAAATAGGTTGTAGAAGAGGATAAACAGTAATTAAAGTTAGTACTTATTTCTTCGTCTTTGAGCTTTCATCTGTCATTAGGTATATACGCGATACGATGTGACATCTTGATGCTTTTTTTTAAAAAAATGGGAAAAGGATACTCTTAGTATCAAAATTGTGTACGGAGATTATTTTAGTGCAAAAGTTTTATTTAATCACACTTAAGTGCTAAATTTTTTTTGAAAAATTATTATTTCATGCCAACTCCGATTTGCTCCTAAAATTTAACGTCGCCTTATTTTACTAATATTGAAAGCTGATGTGTCCGGTGAGGTCAATCAGCAATAAAAAGGGTAAAAATTGAATTTTTTAATTAAAAATGAAGCGCAAACTTAATAGTCTACAAAAATAAAAAAGCTAAAAATTGGAAAAAAAATATAAAATTTTAATTTATTTATAATAAATTTGGCGAAAAAAAAAAAAAAAAAAAAACAAAAAAAAAAAAAAACGTAAACGCAGAACAGGCGCGAGGGTGGGACATGGCCAATGGGGGTTGCCTTGTCCACGTGGAAGTCCACATGGACTTTTTTTTTTTGTCATGTTACATTAAAATTTAATTATGAATATCACGTGGCAGCTTTGGCCACCAACGAAATATTCCGGCCAAAGCTGCCATGTAAAGAGATCTTTTTTTTTTTTAACACTTAAATGATCCGATGAAAAATTTTGGTATCAAAGTAATCTCCATACATAACTTTTGATATTTATACTGTCATTTTGCTTTTTTAAAACTAAATTACATGCACTATCAAAGAAACTTAAAGAGGGTTTCTTCATGATTTCCATTGACAAATCGCCTCTTATTTCGGACACGGATTTGCTCGATCTAAGTATATTCCAAAAGGCTAAATGTACCTCATAAGATATTGGCATATGAAAAAGGGAAGAAAGTCAACGGATGGTGAAGGTTCGAGTCTAATTATATAGCTTGTCTGAAGGTTGTCCAGGACACTGCGAAGAAGTTTAGAAGCGTGTCGGTCGATAGAATCCGGGACTACTTCCTCCTCCCAAAGGTGATACAGTCAATTCCATTAGGGTATCAATGTTTATTCCCTTCTTTGATGTGACGAGTTAGTTCGAGATAGGTACAAAAGTAGGCTCGACACTTTTGAAAAAACGTTTTTTAAAATGCCAATTTGCGCATTATGGTGGGTAGTGGGAACAGGCCTTTCCACATTGGAAGAGAATTTGAATATTTTCTTATCAGATTGGAAGGAAGAATCTAAATGGTAACCATCTACACAGCTCATAAAATTCATTTTTTCTTCCCTTTCTTTTGGTATTATTATCAAAGGGAAAAATGATGGCCGATGATGATGGTCTCTGCTTCGTTCCGTGATCGAATTCTTCAGCTTCATACCGAAGCCTTAGAAAAAGAAAACCCAGTACACTCCAAAGACGAAGTTTCCAAGGCATACAGGCCACAAAAAATAATTATTTTCGTGTCGCACGAATAGCTTCAATTGACTTAGTTGACTGGTTGCAATGAAGTTTTTTTTTTTCCTCTTCTTGACACATGGGATCTTTGTAAAAGTTAACCAATAAGAGAATTTACGTTTGTAATTCTTGCTAGGATTCGACATAGAATCACAACGAATTAAAGATAAAAGTAAAAAGAAAAATCGACACCAAATTTTTATTCTGATTCACCTTTAAACTAGAAGCCCCATGTTTTTCCATCGATGTGAATGATGAACCATACCCCATGGTTCTCCCCTTTTTTAAATATATCAAATACAAAGAATAGAGCTTTTCTATATCACATAAATTACCCTTTTCTTGTCATTTTTTGCTTTCTCTTTCTTTTCTTTTTTCACATCCTCTTCCTTTTACTTTCACCAAGGGGCACGTCCCATTTTGTCCGGTTCCGTTTTGTCTTTTCAAAGCGGGGTAATATTTCATCCTTGATTAACGCACAATATCGCTTAACATGAGTTCCTTTCTCGAATTTCAAGCCCCTTAATCAATTCAATTTTTAAATTAGGTGGATCGTCAGCAGTGGCAAAGCACTACTCAATCTTGTATCCTTAATGGTTGAAGCGGGTTTTCATCTAAATGACCTTTCCTTCCATTGAAGGCGATACATTTTTCTGAGATGGTTCGATGGCTGCCGTAGCCCATTGAGGTCATGGGCATCACAATTTGGTGATTGGAACAACAGGATTAGGGTTTCCTCGGCAGCGGCGGATCAATGGCACGCAGCTTATCACATGGCCTCTTGTGATTGTGGGTATATATAATAGTCACATAAATTTATTTCGTGCACAAACAGCGTAAATAAAAAAAATTACACACTATATATTATGATGGTGACCCGGGCCCCCCCATTGGGGGCGAGTGCATGTCAAATCAGATAGTGATAGGAGGCGTTTATATGCAGTTTACTCCTGATCTTGACCGGCTCCGCATGTTAATTTCCGTTTTCCCCCCTTTTCTGTCGGTGAAAAAATTGCCTACAAAATACTAATGATTACGAAAGAAATTTTTTTGGATATAACAAACCTCAAATAGAATACCAGATAACAATTAATGGTATTTCTCAAAAAAATTCCTCAAAAGGAGGATCAAGGCTAAATTTTAAGAAAGAGAAGAAACAAGTGAGAAGTGAAAATATTTAACACAGAAACGGCGGTCTTTTATAACAGTGAAACCCTTTTGTGTATAGACAAACTGTTTCAATAGAATGCAACTGTTTTCATGTTCTAAAAAAAAATATAAATCAATTTTTTTTTTTTTGAAAAAAAGACTTTCTATTCTAATCCGACAAGCGTGCAAGCACTAAGTGTATTGTCACTTGCATGGCGGGTATAATATGGTTTAGTCCACTCAGCCCATGATTTACAATTGTAAAGCTATAAGCCTTTTCTGCTCATAGTTTCTCCACCCCTCATTATCGCTTTCCCATTGGACAATGCGTTTTCTTTCTTGTTTTACAAACAAACTATCAACATTTTCTAATAAGGGAAGAGGTTGCTTGAAATGACTAAACGCGGTTCAAGTTCAGCGAGATAGATTGTGCCTCGACTCGATGACAAATTTTCCTCACCAAGTTCGAAATTCATGTCCCGCTCACACCTCATAAGAGAGCCTCACGCCGAAACAAACACGGACTCGGCAATTTGCGTCTGCGACTATTTCAGTATTCTGTATTAATTTACGGAAATAAAAGCCATGATGCCACAGAGGTCGTGATTAGTTAAGAGGTGCCGAACAGCTGCAGATTCATACCTCCCAAAATTGTTCCTACGAGATCGACTCGCTACGTGATGGTTTGAGAATCGTATGGCGCTTTGCTTTCAGAAAAGCCGTAATGCAAAGCTGCTGAATAAAAAGAGTCTCCTGAGTTATCTCGTTCCATCATCATCGACAGGCGACTCCTTGGGCAATTTCCACCACAGTCGGGTCCATCACGGCCGCTGGACCGAATGTGCCTCCGCACACTTCAACCTTATTACTGAGTTATACTCGAGGCTTTTCGTGAGTGATTACTTATGATAATGAAGTAAGCATTGTCGGCGAAGCTCTTATGAACAAGGGTCAATTTCCAGTGACCAAAATAATAAGATTTTGATTTCTTTCCCCCCCTAAAAATGATATATGAACGAGTTTCAGTTTCATTTCACAATGATTTACGACTCAACATTGTTATTTAGAAAAATCTTTTTAGGGAAAAAGTATTCTTAACGACATGATACTCAATCATAAAAGGATTTGTTTAGGAAAAATATATTTCCAAATTATTGCTTTTGTAAACAGCACATCCCATAGGAAATCATTTTTCATATTGAATCACGTGCAATGCAAAGATTAAATATGTTTATAGTTTCAGTTAAAGAAGAATGGAAAGTGAGAAATAAAGCTACAATCACTTAGGCAACGAAATAAATTATTTGAATAGTTGAATGTCAAAGTAAATACTTACATCATATGGAAGTCCGTATAACTCCCAAAGAATGACATAACCATTTTCCTAAAACTTATTGAACGGATGTCAATTCATTACTAAATTTTCTCATTTTACCGATATATTTAATCCTAAACCTTTGTGTGAATTCCAACGTAATCCTCCAATCAATTTGCGCCAAAAATCACTGACATGGAGGTTCCAGTCATCAACGGCTAAGCTTAGCATGGCACATTGTTACGTCAAAAATTTTCTAGAGAAATCAGCTAAAGGACTATATTGGAGTTTCGCCTACATGTCAGGGACTAAATAATAAATTAAATGTTAAGATTACATTTATATCTATCTAATAAGTTTATGATTGATTAAACAGTTCGCCCATCTTTTGACACCTGGCCTTGAGTTATGTCATGATAATTACACAGGTTTTGGGTACTGCTTTCTCCTTTAGGGAAGCAGGCGTAGCGGTGTTAAGGGGGGGCAGCGGACACGGATGGCGGATTGGGCTGGCACAAGCGTCTGTGTTGCATCAGGCTGCTTTCGGCGCGTGGTCGCGACGGGAGTGAGGGCAGCGTGTTAACCGGGGGGCAGACGGAGGGAAGGGGCAGGGCGAGAAAAAAAAAAAAAAAAAAAAAAAAAAAGAAAAGGAAGGGAGGAGATGAGAAGCGGAGAGAGGCAGAGGAAGGAGAGGAAGAGGAGAAAGAGAGACAGAAAGAGTAAGGAAGAGGGGGGGGGGGAAGGGAGGAGGGAAAGAAGAAGAAGAAACAGCGAGGGAAAAAGGAGAAGGGAGGGGAGGAAGGGGGAGAGCAAAAACGGAGCGGGGGGACGTTCGCGCCCTCTTAATCAGGAGGAGAGAAGAAGAAAAAA
>JAGVVM010006289.1:0-25216 GCA_019149425.1 Psidium friedrichsthalianum
ACCACTCATTATATAGCGTGATCACAGGTGCTGATGGCGACTGCATCGTATTGATATTTTGGACTCAACCTTCTTAGGCCAGAAGACATTGACAGAAAAATTGAATTTCCAATCCTAATGAAGAGGTAAGAGTTGATCTTTCGGAGTTCCTCAGTGGATGATTTTACACCATGTTCAATGCTCGACTGTTTTAACAGGCTGCACTGTTTTTGACTATTTTGTGTAAATTGGCATGCCTTTCGTGAACTGGACATTACCGATTCTTTTCCCCTCATGGAGGCAGTTTATTTGGAGTTGTAGTTTTTACCTTGTTTACAATTTTTTTACATGAGGACCTCATTTCTTACTGCTCTCACTCGTAGATTCAGTGCTTATTTTTTGCTTATGTGGGTCATTTGTCAGTATTCGTTGGTTAGTAGTTACCCTCGCATGGCACTGGAAAGTTTGGGTTTTATGCCTTTATCCTTCTTTTAGTTGGAAAGGCCAAATTATAGTCTTAGGAAATTTTTTAGAAACAGGAGCTATATAAAATAGAAATGAATTTAGTGCCAATCTTTTTATGGGGGGGGAAGGACTTTTGATGCTTTCCTTTTGGGTTGTTTATATCTGAAAAAAGGGATTTGTTTAGGTGTCCTTGGCAGATTGGAGGGTCTTTCATAATATGATATAAGGGAAAAGAAAAAAAGTCAACTGAGGTATTGAGTGCTTGGCTGAAAGAGCAGCAGAGCATGTTTTCCTTGAAAAGAGGTCAACCTTGTTAACTAAGTTTATTGGTATCTGTGTTCTTTTTTGGACTTTTCAAATAGATAGTCCGCTGATGTGAAGTAGATAAACTTGCTAATTGGCCATAGTTACTGAGTGAGAAGCATTGGTAGTTTCTTTAAGAAGTAATGATAGATTAGTGATCGTAGGCTTAAGTTGACTTATAATCCATCATTACCTACTTAATGATGAAGTCGTTTTTTGGGCATAGTGAGGCATTGCTGTAATGAGTTTGTTTTGCCATGTTGATTGTGGTTCTTCTCGGTTGTTTGTAGTCCTCGACTGGATATCCTCAAAATCCACTCAAGAAAGATGAACTTAATGCGAGGGATTGACCTGAAGAGATTGCTGAGAAAATGAATGGTGCATCTGGTGCAGAGCTGAAGGTACTTTTGTAGTATTAAATCTTTTGGCCTGTCGCTTAAATTTTTTTTCCCTCGCATTGTGCAAAGCAGTTAGGGTTTTTGACTAAATTAAGTCTGTTAAAGATGGTGGATGTACTATCACCAGAAAAATGATTGCATAGAGGAGATATGTCTATTTGGTAATCGGGGTTGTTTACTGTTTGAATGTGCTGAGCCGTTGCTAACTTTGCCTATGTTGATTGTCCATCAAATTAGAAATTAGGCTATTGCTGTTGTTGAAACAGCGATTGTATTGGGTCTTTACTTGTACACATCTCAAGAGCTCTGGTAACCTTTTTTTTTTTTCAGTTAAGTTGTGGCAGCAAACCTGGACTAGCTGCAGCAATAAACAAAACAAAGTGTTAAAAGGAGAGTAATACATGATGGTGGGCAAACATTTAATCTAGGTCTTGATCAAAATTATAGATGGGACATAGTTAGGAAGGTATATTATACATTGCTTTGGTATGAACCTAAGGGTTATTGCCTTTTTTATTCTGGTAAAGTGTGTGGAAATTTTGATGGATTTGATCTTATTATTACTCGGATGGCAAATAAACTTCTGTTTCCAACATCTAAAGTGGAAATTTTTTATGCCTCATTTCTAGTTGGAATTATAGGCATACCTGCCTTATGAAATCAAAATTTGAAGTTGCTCGGTAGTATTCTACTATTTGCTCTGTAAATAATAGATTATTCTGTATATTCAGCTTACATTCAACTGAGCTTTTACGTTTTATGGTGCTTTATTTATACTAAGCTTTTACCTGCTTATCATGAGATTATACCTAGGTCGATGTTCTTAATGTCTGATATGTGAAACCACTCCTCTGCAGGCCGTGTGCACAGAGGCTGGCATGTTTGCTCTAAGGGAAAGAAGGGTTCACGTAACCCAGGAGGACTTTGAGATGGCAGTGGCGAAGGTAATGAAGAAAGAGACGGAGAAAAACATGTCTCTACGGAAGCTTTTGGAAGTAGAAATGTCTTCCTATGAGGGGCCATTACTTTCGTGAGGCATCGAGAGCATGGAGACTAGACACACCCAACTCCTTTATTTGCACACCCGAACATCTGGCTGCTTCTGTCTTTGTAATCCTGCTTTTCGTTGATGCCACAAAGTTTTAATCTTCGATGGTATAAAATCTAGCCCGTGAAAATGTTTTGGATGTGGATTTTACTACATCTTATGAACCTGTTCGAAGAGAGGTGATGGTATAAAATCTAGCCCGTGAAAATGTTTTGGATGTGGATTTTACTACATCTTATGAACCTGTTTCGAAGAGAGGATGGAAGACGATGGGGGACCTAATCAAGAAAAGTTATTTCGAGAACGTTCTCACGTAACTCCTGTTTATGCTTTCTTCCTTTTCAATGTGAATGTCTATTCTTTAGATTTCTCTCTGGTATTTTTTTTTTTTCGTTTAGAGTTGCACGGGGAATTGCCGCGCTATTGAGGAGCTGGGCATTGCCCAAAGTGCTGCCCCGGCTGCAAATGTCCCAGATTAGAACCTGTGATGGGAGTGTGTGCCTGTCTCACACTCTCTCTCAAGTTCTGACTCCGCTCGTTTGTTTACTCGTGGCCAGACGGAGCCTTTTGGTCCCGGATTGCTTGCTTGATCTCCGTGCGATGACCTCCTTGGGTTTTGGTATTTGCTTTGCGGTTATTGCTTCAACTTTGCTTAGTTTTTCGCAAATGCTGAGCAGCATCGCCTTCTAAATTGAAGGAAATAGACCCGATCTCCGGCAAGCGCAATCGGAAAATGCGAAGAACGTAACGTGCTATGTAGCTTGTCTAGCGGAGATGGTTAAGTAGTCCATAGATTAGTTTCGGGGGGCGGGATGGATTTCGCGTTTAAATTACGGTGTTTTTCGCATTCAAATTAAGCTCAAGTACTGTGATTGTCGCCACATTGGCAATGCGTTACTTGGTGCACTTGGATGAAGACGGTTTGTGTCCATTCTATCGAGTTTAGTCGAATGGAAGGTCACATAATGATAATCCATAGTATATACATATATATGTATATGTGTATAAAGAAGTTACTGTTGCTCCTATCACCTTTATGCTGCACTCGGTATGTTGAAGAGAGTCTTAAGATTCGTTTATTTAGTAAAAAATAAATTATTTGGAAAATATTTTTCTAAAAATGATAAATCTCTTATAAAAATTAATGAATGAAAAATATCTTCATCGTCCACGAAAATATTTAGATATAAATGGTTGTCGATAATTAAAACACTTTTTGTGGATTGATTATTGTAAACGATGCAAGCGATTATTTTAGGAAAATATTCTTCAAATTATTTATTTTCTAAGGAAAAATTAGAGCCTAAGCGAATATTAAGAGCGCGCACGATAATCATTCTGTTTATTTGTTCTTCTATCTTTCTATTTCCAAGAATTGGTTTGGAATTAACAATTCACTTGGTAACGTAATTTTATTTTTCTATTTCCTAGATAATTTTTTTGCCTAAAAATAGATTTGGAACATAAATGAGAAGTAGAAATTTCTACTTTTTTATTTTTGAAACAGAAATAAGAATTCTTCTTGTGTGCATTCTCCCTCTCTTGTGTCCCTTTCTCTCATGTCCCAGTTGCCGGCCCATGGTCGTAGCCCTGTGGAGAAAGAAGAAAATTTGGCAACCATAAAAAATAAAAAATAAAAAAAATTATAAGATATAAGCATTTTAAATTGGATTATATATATAAGTGTTTTATCAATATGGATACGATTGGGTATGAGTCATTAGATTTATATTACATGAAAATTAATTAAAATAAGTTAAATTGATCGATATGGGTAAAATCATTTTCTACCTGACTTACCCTTTTGACACTCTTCTTGCCACCGCTATTGAACGTGGGCGACCGCAAACGCAAAAATTTTATGTTATTATTAAATAATTTCTATTTTAGGAATATAAATTTTATGTCATTATCAATAGTATTTTTCTATTGTGAATGGTTATCGGTTCGAGCCTTAAAGGATTTGCCGAACTTTTGCGCTCCCGTCAAGCGACAAGAAGGGCATAAAACTATCAATGAGTCTTTTGTCCGGGGTCATACCACAATTCTGAATTTGTGTGGGGTCATTTTAACAATTAATTGAAGTAAGTCAGTGAGTCAACGTCAATCCTCATACTCTTCCCACATAGGGAATATCAAACGCGTAGATAAGTCTTCTTCCTTCTTCTCTTTCTCTCTCCTCTCTCTATGTCTACAGCACCTTGATCATCGACGTTGCTTCTGATGCTCCGCGCATTCCAGGTACCCCTCTCGATTAAAGCTTACGTCAATAGCAAGATTGGTATTCGAATTCAAAGCGATTACTCGTGAACTGTTTCTAAACCAGGCGTGGGGGCGAAGAAAGAAATAATGTTCTTGTTCTGTTCAATTCGATGAGTCTAGGTTTCGATCATCGGTCCACGGGGGGCGACGATTGACGCTGTTGGTTAGGGTTGCTGAGCTCGGATTTTCTTTTGTTTCGGGGGGTCGAGAACCGTTCGGGATTCGATGATGAAAGGGGAAGTGCAGCTCGAGCCTCCGGCGGTGCAGCACGCGAACGACACCGATCCTCTGCTGAAGAGCCAGGCTGATTCGACCCCTGGGAGCCCTAGCGAGATTAGGGATGATCGGGATCGCGTCGGCGAGGACGACGACGTCGAGGCCGGGTCGGTCCCTTGTTGCCGCATTTGTCTGGAGAGCGAGTGCGAACCAGGTGGAGCTTTTGGGCTGAACGTGCTTCGACTTGCATTTTCATTTGCAAAATGATGACTCATCAGATGCTTGGACCCTGAACTTAAACGTGTTGGGAGAACATATATGATCGGCTTTGAATATTAGACTGTGTGCGTGAGCTAGGAAGATGTTCTGTTTTTTGAGTCGATCTTTAAAGACATTAATTTGCGTATATAGGGTATACAAATTTTGATTTTTCCGTAGGGTTTCACTGTTTGGTTGATGATTTTGTATGCCTTTGTGGTGGTGGGGGGTCGTCATTAGTTAATGTGCCCATTCTGATGTCCAGGTTTGGGGGATTAAATTTGTTGGCTTGATCATGCTTGTGGAGAAGTTCAATGTTAGGTTGATAGCTAAAGGATGATTTTACGTCGTGGATTATCTCATGAAGGATGCATTCTTCGGGATGAATAATATTCCATAAAGTTTGTAGAAGCGGCTGGGCTCAACCTACTACAAGTCTTATTTACTGGATGGTGTGGCCTTTTCCTGCACATGGATAATTCTGCTTGAAAAAATCTAAACGTTATTGGTGATCTTCGAATTTGCTTGCCCTGTCACCTTGGTTGTTTATAGTTTTCTGTTCATATCTCATCATGAGTTTTGATCATTTAGCATCCGTTCTTGTTACAAGATGATGTTTCTGTTGCTCTATATTGTTTTTAAGCCTATATTCTGATATTAGATTTCTAAATTGCAGAGGATGAATTAATCTCTCCTTGCATGTGCAAAGGCACCCAGCAGTTTGTCCATCGTTGTTGTCTTGATCATTGGCGCTCAGTTAAGGTGCTTAATACTGTCTAGACTTTCATGGCCAAATGTGATTTTGGGATGAGCTCCGTGTTGTGTGGATTTTAATTTATTTTCTATTGTTGATCTGCTAGGAGGGGTTTGCCTTTTCACATTGCACGACTTGCAAAGCGCAGTTTCACCTTCGAGTTGCATTGTTTGAGGACAATACCTGGCGAAAAGTTAAATTCAGACTCTTTGTAGCTAGAGATGTCTTCCTTGTTTTCTTGGCAGTGCAAACTGTGAGTGATCCTAGTCTCTTTCCTTTTTCACTTGAAATTTCTGATATACTCTCAAATTTACTGTTAGCACATCCCACCTCCTCTGTCTTTGGTGGGTGCATTTGTTTCTGTAACAGATATCACATAAATTTGTATCTGCAGACTAACTATACCTTTTTATGAACGTATGGTGGCTGTTTTCTTGTGAAACTTGTATAAAGGGCTAGTGTTGCTATTGTTATGAATCCATGTCCTGGTTTGCCTGATTGTATTTTCGTGATGGGACTTAGATATTGTTAGGAAAATGCCACGCCCTTGATAGATTTAATGGGGAAGAACTTTTCACACAATGTTTTGGAGCTTTCAGTACTTAATCCTGTATTTGCTAAACTCCACTGAATTTGAGATGAATGGATGGTCTGAGAAATAAAGATGTTTCCTTTGTATCATGTTTCTATAACTTTTTTCCAGGCAATTTCCATGATTGGTGGCTTTGCCTACATACTGGACAAAGATGGTTCCTTTAGGAACTCATTTAGTGATGGGTGGGATCGCATACTGTCCAAGCATCCCATTCCATTCTACTACTGTATAGGTAAATTGTCCTCACTCATGATCTTATTACTTGTTTTGGCTGGCGATTGAAGTATTTTCCTAATTTTCTTGCCATTGTTGATATTGTGTACCCAGAAATAGCATTTTTTCTGTAGCTTTAGTATCAACTTCTGATGAATTCTGGTATTGAAATCAGCTTATAGGAGCATTGTTGTCTTCCAGATTTCTCTGAGTTCATAAAACGGTTTGGAGGTTCTCTCAAACCGACCTCTAAAGTGAACTGAACATAGTGATTTGGAAAAATCTATCATTCAAACCAGATCAAATCAATAACATCGAAAGTCAAATGAAAGATATAACTTTTGACCTTTTTTTTTTTGCGGGGGGGTGTGTTTCTCCATAACAATTGAGTAAAGGAGTGCAATCACAATCAAATTAATGCGTGTGTACGTAAGATAGGAAACATGTAGTCTAACTAAACACATTAGCATAAAAAAAGCATGACAGATGTGAATCCATTAACAATGTTTTACCTGAGAAATAAAAACCTCTCCATATATAGTGCAATCTATATGAGGAGCTCATCCCGTCGGGACTAGCCTTTGTTACTTCTTACGAGAATTAATTTATCTCCTGAACTTTCAGGTTAATTTGGTTCGAATATATGGGTTTTTGGGCATGTAGACCGTAATGATACGAAGTATCAAAACCAAACTGATAATACGATAGCCTGAACTTGTTGGTTTTACGTTTTTTTTTGTAATGCCTGCACTACCAGATGATCTTTCGAGCATCATATTTCAGCTCTTCCAAGTGGAGCAGGTTTTGTTTTAAAAACATAGTTAAATAACTGCAGACTTTTCATCACAAGTCAAGTGAATTTGATCCTTTGATGTTCTAATTTTGTTTCAGCTTCACAGTGTGCTAAAAACATTCATTATTGTCAGCTATGCCGCATCCAGACACAGTTTTTCCCTTTCTTTCTGTTGATCAGCTCTTGTTAATGCCTCTTCTCGAAAGGAAATATCTCTTGGCATTTGATATGTTCTCACATGCTGTTGGTATATAACTGCAATTTTTTTTTTAATCTTGGTTGAAATGCCCAACTAAAGATCATCATTATTTACTGGCCAGACTTGTTACTCGTTTTCTGATTGAGTCCATTGATTCTGCAGGAGTACTGGCATTTTTCGTGCTGCTTGGATTCTTTGGACTTATATTGCATTGCTCCTCCCTAAATGGCAATGATCCAGGGATGGCAGGGTGCCAGAACTGCTGTTATGGGTGGGGCATCTTGGACTGCTTTCCAGCATCTATGGAAGCTTGCTTCGCTCTCGTTGTCGTATTCGTTGTGATCTTTGCGATCCTTGGCATTGCCTATGGTTTCCTGGCGGCGACCATGGCCATCCAAAGGATCTGGCAGAGACATTACCATATCCTTACAAAGAGGGAGCTCACTAAGGTACAGGTTGAGCAATTTATTTATTTTCTGAACTGTAGTCCTAGATGCGAAATTTGATGTTAATATCGTCTAAATGTCTTTGGAACAAATACTGTTGCTAGTAGCTCGGAATGTTAGATGAGGTTGTGTTTGCGGTTCCCATTTTGCTACCTGCGCTTGCAAAGTCTTCCGCTCTTAGCTTTTAGCTGGCCTATTGAACTTCTCAATCAAGGTCTTGCTTCTTATGGTCCGTGTTCAATTTCTTAAAATTTTGCAGGAGTACGTAGTGGAAGATCTTCGAGGCTGTTATTCCCCACCTAAGTTGGATCCAGAACACGAAGAGCGGCTACGAATTCTAAAGCTCTTGTAATATTTACAAATCCGACTTGCAATATGCATGCGGACCAAACTTATAATCCTTTTTGCAGACTTCCTATTTAATGGAATTCCTTTCTAGTTTATTGTCACAGCAGCCACCATCCTATCGTTTCCATTTTGCCCATGTTTGCCCTTATCGATGTCCTCAAGGAAGGAGCGATGAGTACATGACAGCAGAAGAGCTCTACTCATGCTATTTCTGTAATCGATCGGTGAACGTCTTGTGCTGGGATTAATTGCAATAATTGCTTATTTCGAATCGTTTTAGATTCCAAGGACAAGCATTGCACGTGAATGTAGGATTGCATAAAATGGTTTTCTTTACGCAAAGCTTCGTGTTTTTTCTCCCTCACGGATGAGACTGCCCAGAGAGAGAGATGAAGAAGCTGCGCCTTGTTCATACAGAGGAGCGATCGTCGCATTCCGAGGTACGATTCATGCTTCGGCCAAAGGAGCATGAAAATTTGAGCGGTCGCAAAATGTCGAAAGTTTGGCGAACGAGTTCTGCCCAACAACTAATGGGGGGCTCTTGTTAGGATTGTCTGAAGCCACGTTTTAAATCCGCAAAGAGCATGGTTGGACTAATTGATATCAATTAACAAATTTCCCACAATTTCGGCGAAACGTTTTGTTTGGTATTTTTGAATCGGTTGTCACATGCTATACTGAGTTTAGTACGACGCCGAGGTTACTTTCATTAAGAAACTGGCCGGCTTTGATATGCTCGTATTTGCTGATGTACACGGATCTTAGGATGTGTTTGTTTCGAAATAAACTTGTAACGAAAGAAATACTTTTCGAGAAATCATTTTTAGAAAAATATTTTCTTCCCCTTGCAAATTAGGGAAATTCATGCTTCTAACTTTAAGCTTACATATTTTCTTCGATCATAAAATCATTTCCTTCGATAAACACTTTTAGCAAACTAAACGCGTGAAAGTCCAGAAAATCAATTTGCGAGGAATTCTCTCACTCAAATAAATACAGCCTTAGTGATTTTACCGATTGATAGGTTCTTTCTTTTTTTTTTTTTTTTTTTTTTTGGAAGAACGCCCTTGCCATGTTCACGGGAAAGAATGCGGACCCGTTTTTCGCCCTGATATATCTCTCTGATTAGGAATTCGGGTATGGAGTCTGAAATGCGACATTAACCAACGGGTCATCCTAATTCATCCAAACTACGGATGTCACACGACACTTGCGATCACTTTTAAAAAAAAAAACAATGCACACAACGCACGTTGCGCCTGACTAACATATCCTCTCTCTCTCTCTCTCTGTATCTACTTCGCTAGGCTGGGTCTCTCAGTCTGGTTTCACAAGGAACGGCCCTTTTCTTTTCTTGGGTACCAAGAAAACCTGTTGGCATTGCCCCTTAAAACTCACCATCCACACATCCCAATAATGGCCGGCTCCCCCCCCCCCCAAAGGACAAAACGCTGTCTCTCGCATTGTATCCGACGCACCATTCTAGTTCGCCAAAAATACCAGCTTCACCTGGAAACCCCCCTTGAGTTCTCACAATCCTTACTTGTCTCGTCCTCCTTGGATGTTCTTCAGGTTCCCAAAAAATCGTTTTGCGGGACAAATCACATCTGTTCTTGACAAACCAGTAGTAGAAGATGTATTTCCATTCTGGACGATGGTTTTATCGGATCCAGACTGCCGTCTAATCTAATGCGATATATTGAGGAGTATAGTCGGTAAACTGAAATCTTTGCAGTTGAGCCGGACCCGCGTTGTCACTAGATTTGTACACCGAAAATGTCTGTTCTGTCGAGCTATTAATCATCGCTAGATGTTTGTCGTGACCCGAATTTAGACTCTTGGCAAAGTAATCGCAGAGTTTGACAACATACAGATATCGATAAGTTGCGCTCTCGAGTTGTGATTAGACTTCGGTTTTTCAAATTTAATCCATGAAGGACGTTGCATGCTATTTGGGAATAATGATTCTTATCGACTAAGCAAAATGATGCTGCTATAAGTTCAGAATAATGGTCTCACTCAGCAGCAGCAGCAGGAGTTTGTTTTCCATTTTCACCCTTCTTCTTTTTTCTGTAAGTTCTATAATTAGACCAGAGCTTCTAGAATGGAAGCATTATACCATGGTTTATAGAATTAAAAGACAGGAATTTTAAGCATAGAACAGCATGAACTTGGCTCGCGGGCCAATGAAATGACGCCGTGTGGCGGCGGGATTCAGCTTCGATTGCTACAAGCTGTATATATTTCCTTTTGAAGACATTGTTGCCAACTCGCGCGCTATTCATCATCGGAAGGAGAGAGAAAGAGGGGGGGAAGAGAGAGAGAGAACCGGACGCTGCCCAAGCACTAGCTAATAATCTGCCGGGGCAATACGAAAATACCAGAAAAACAATGAGCGGACAGTTCCTTTTTTGGCCCATAATAAACTTCACGTTCCTCTCTTCCCCCTTTTTTCCCTGTACCTTTTGGTTTTCCATGTCTTGAGGAACATTGTTACTGGCATCCTGACACGTTCTTGATCTTCATCGGTGGGTAAGACGCCGATCACCCACTTATTGATCGGCGTCGAATTTCCAGGTACTTGAAATTTTTCGGGATTATTCTCGATCCATCTCCTCATCTGTTTGATCTTCTCGAGTTCTCAGTTTTCATTGTTTGATCCGTCATGGATGGCGGCGCATTTGTAGGCACAAATCTTGTTCTGTGCAGCATTGGAACATTCATGTCACCGCATGAAATTCCTAGAAAGCTTCTCTTTTTAATGTTTCGTCTTTGTTTTATATTTCTTCAGTTGTTTGTGAAATCTTCGCGGTCTAGATGCATGATACAGGACAGATCATGCATTCTGATACGAAGGAATTGTAATAAGCATCTCTCTGAAATGAGGATCTGTATGGGACAAACAGAATGACAACAAGGGTGTCTTCATTGACATTTCCATCTTCCTCAATTATTCCATGTCTTCTCCAAGATCAATTTTTCGAAGTACTTTTTTTTGCTTAACTCTCCAAGTTCATCCGGTGACATTTCGGTCTAGTTGTGGGAATAGTTGAATCACAGAAACAACCCTGCATCCATTCATTTTTATTGCTTAATTTTGTCTTCAAACACATCTAGCCAATGAAAGAAAGCTGCGAGGAAAAAAGGGGATATAAGATCTTCATTATGTTTTCCGTCTTAGCTTGGCTGATGTGAAATGCCAACCTTACCGATCGTTGATAACAATCGCCGTCTGAATTCGATGTGCTTTATCGATCTTGTTGTCCAGACTAGTGAAAATAGAAGAACGACCGAACCTTGCATTGGCTTTCCTGCTCGGCCCTGCATTAGCTCTGGTCAGCATTCTTGAGTGTCAACTGACTTTTGCTTGAGGTTGAAAGGACTAGAGACTCCTATGGCGAGAGCGTAAAAAGTATTATTCACATGTTAGTTTCGATGTCGACTACTTCTCATAGGCCAAACAAGTGAAAAAGAAGCCATTGCGCAAATGAAGTTAAATGTAGTCGTCGAAGGGTTCTCGTCCCTCCTTGTCCATCTCCAGACGATAAGAGTAGCGTACAGTAAACAATCAATCGACTCAAACGCATGTATATGCATAACATCAATGTTTATGGTTTGACTGTTCTCTTCCCTATCTGATTCGTCTTTCGGCAAATCCAGCATGGAAAGCATAAGAACTCCTTTTAGGGGGATTATACAGGACCTTAAAGGAAGGAAAGCATGTTACAAGCAAGACTGGGCCGGTGGAGTTTGCTGTGGAGCCAGGTAGTGTTTCAGCACGCGCTTGGCGCAATAAATCTTGCCTTATCTTGGGAGATTCAGCGAATCGTCAAATCCTGTTTGGTTTGGTCTATTTCAGGATCTTGGCTCCAACTACCTATGTCTTCTTTGCATCGGCTCTTCCTGTTATCGCATTTGGCGAACAGCTTAGCAGAGAAACCAGTAACTCATCATGTCTTTCCCTCTACTATGACGATAATCCTCACATTTCTTCTAAAAGTCCTCTGCTTCTTCAGATGGAAGTCTGAGCACTGTGGAGACTCTGGCTTCGACAGCCATATGTGGCATCATACACTCAATCTTGGGAGGCCAGCCGCTGTTGATTTTAGGAGTGGCGGAGCCTACCGTTATAATGTACACTTACTTGTACAGTTTCGCTAAGGGTCGGCCTGATCTTGGGAAAGAGCTATACTTGGCCTGGGCAGGATGGTAACGAGAATCACCCTCTTCTATCATTATCTTCTACTGCAAAAGTCGAATTATTCACTTCTTATTAAGGCCAATAATGTCCTCGTAGGGTCTGTACTTGGACCGCTATCCTCCTCTTTCTTCTTGCGATTTTCAACACTTGCAAGATCATTACCAAAATTCACGAGGATCGCAGGGGAGCTGTTCGGTATGTTGATTGCCGTTCTGTTCATTCAAGAGGCCATCAAGGTAATGTCTGCATTAACTAAGAGAGACCTTTCTCTCAAGTTATTAAGGAAGATGTTGCTCTGAACTCGTACTGATCTCCGAAATTTCAGGGGGCATTCAGTGAATTCCATGTTCCTCATGCCGAAGACTTTCATCTGCCGAGGAATACCATTTCCAATGGCGGTATGTGAAGTGGACGGGCTCCTTGGGATAATATTCACATTTGGCTTAGTTCATACTGCTTTACAAAAAGAGCGGGCCCATAGGCCAAGGAGTCGGATAGCGCCTCACAATGGCGAGTTCATGAGAGGATGCTACATCTTCAATGAGGAAGTTTGAGACACTTGTGCATTAAGGGGGTCGGAAAATCGCATAGGATCCACATTGGGTTGCGGCTTGGCTTTCATCTGAGCCCGCTTGAAACTTTATGCGCCTAAAATTCATCTGGTTTCCCAAGGCTTCATTGCGGATAATTAGGGCGTTTCCGCGTTAATGGTCGTTTGTCAGAATTTGGACCGAAGGCAATAGCTGCGTGCCATTTCTTCGCGGGATTGTAGCCAAATGGGATATACACAACTTTTTTACCCCACTCCTGGTTTGCCCAGTCTTTTGCCAATGACCAGGAGGATGGCTGATGTGAGTTTCATAAGTGGTTGCCCCTACCATGGATCCAGTATTCAGCAAAGAACTTGTTTGCCTGCTATCGCACGCCATTTATGTCATTGCTTATCGAGTAACTTTCGACAGATCTTTAATTAGCTGAGCGATTCTATTTTTTCGCTTCCTCTTTGGTAAACTTTAGTGAATTGATTTGTCTTTTTGCCAATCAATGGGTCCTCCCGCAGTCCCCTATGCATACTAAGAGTCTGGCAGTTCTCAAGAGACAGGTTCGTCGATGCACGAAACAAAGAATTGCACGTTTCATTGGAAAAAAATGACACAAACCGGCAATGCAGCTCTGTAATCTCTTGGAAATTTTCAGTTGATCAGAAAGAAGATGGTAGAGAGCGCAAGGAATGCATGAAACAGAAGGCTAGCAAATCGAAATATACGGGAAGAGCAGCAGGTGTTCGTGGAAATGGACTCTACTCCTGTTGTAAGTCCTCTCGTCTTGAAACCGAAGCCGCCTGATACTGGATCTTCCTTCTTGAAATGATTGACGAGGAAGACAAGTTTCTTAGTTCCTCTGTTTAGATCTTTATTGAGATGATGAAATGTACTTCCACTTTCCAGCCGTCGGTCGCTAAAGAGTTAAAAGCAATGAAGGACGCTTCATGAGAAGTGAAGACAAAGACAATGTGGACGGCGAATTTGCGAAGCACATCGATGCGCATTTGCCCGTCGGGGTCAACGAGCAAAGAGTTAGCAACCTGTTGCAATCACTTCTCGTGGCGCCATCCCTATTAGCCATGCCCAATCATAAAAAAGATACCCACATCGGTTCTCTGGGGTTATTTCGCGTACATGGCGATCGACAGCCTTCCCGGAAACCAGTTCTGGGAGAGAATATTGCTCTTTTCGTCGCCCACGACGGCGATACAAGTAGTCACCGCCTAACGGTCATCTGCCATGGCACCTTTGCAGGTTCAATGCTATGCCTTCTTAGCTATTAAGGAAACGATGTACAGGCAGTTTGCGTTTCTAAATTTCATTAGAGTTGTGAAACTAGTGCAGTTGATCATTGTTAATGCCCTGAAAATGCAAATTTCACATTATCACAGCTCAGCTAAGTCCTTTCAATGTACTGACCAAACCGATTGAAAACATTGAAATGATTAGTAATTGATCCTTTCGACGCCAATTGCCTCACTGACATACTAATGAATCTTCTTTACTTCAAACAGATATTGCAAGGAGCACACGCTTCATTCGTCGAGTCTGTGCCTTTCAAGTGGATTGCTGCTTTACGCTTTCCAGTTCGTGTATCTTCTAGTATGTTTCGGAGTCACTGGATACCCGTGGCCGGAATATTGTTCCCGTTGCCATTCTTTCGTAATAAGCATCAGGGAACACATACTTCCCAAGTTCTTCCACCCGCTTTATCTTCACGAGTTGGACGCAGCTGGCTAATGAAGAAATCCCTGGTAATGCCCACGGCAGACATGGGGTCTCACTCACGGTATGTACAAAACTCTTCTCTGAATTACACCGCATAATCATCTCGACATGGGAACAGTATATGGACATACAGAATACAATGACCTGAATTATTGAAGCATAAATGCTTTATTTGTTCACGTGAATTGAAGCGAGTAACACTTTTGACTGTCCTCCATTAGCAGGCAAAGATCAAGAGTATTCCATAGAAGAGAATGATGAATGGATATATCCGATTCGGAAGTGTGGATGAGATTACCACTAGCAGAGGAGAATTGAAGCTTAGATCAGTAAGCTTCGATGAGAAATTCGTTCAGGTAAGTGCGAAATGTCGTATTAAATTATCTTCAGACAGCCCTTCCAGGCCATTGGTAGGACTTAGAGCCAAGATACCCTTGATGAGAGGCTTGGTCACCTGTAAAAAGACAGCAGCTTTAATCGCGAAGAGATAAAATTTGGAACAACCTGGGAAAACAACATTGAAGTCAATCACTTGCGCTTAATTTTCCGCAACTGTCTGTGATGAACCTGCTTCATCCATTACGAAAATGACAGATGATCAAACCTCCTTCCTAATAAATTGTTGTCAACTGCTGTGTTTTCTTCTGACAGCAAGTCTTACAGAAATGCTTGAACTTCTGCCATTGCAGTTTTCCAGAGGATGAGGAACAACCTAGAGAGTCTTAATTGGAAGAGTTCATTCTTCCTCTGTCAATTCTTGCGAACAAAAGGCACAAAAGGGTATCTTCTTCTTCATGTCCCTCTCCCCATGTCGAACTGGGGAAGTAGCAGCACGCTCTAGATGACATTCTTTCGCCAGCTTTTCAGAGGGTCCGAAAATGTTGCCAGAAAATGTATCCTGTAGATAGGCATTGGATTCTTTTATTCTGTTATGTACACTAAATCGTTCATCAATAATCTCTCTCTCTCTCTCACACACGCACCAAAAAGATTCACATCTGTATGTGGCAATTATTTAAGGCACTAAGTTCATGCCCTCGAGTATTATGTCTTTTCCCGATTGTGTCGCGGATTTGCCAAGCTTGATGGCTCTTAGAGGAGCAAGGTCATGCAGGGAAGGATGAAATTGTCGATTGAAGTAGACATGGACCAGCCAAAGGATACCATACGAAGATTTGAGTGCGTAAGTAGCAGTCAAATAGCAGGAAAAGAATGCTCTTTTTTTGTCGAAACATGTACTCCGCTGCTAGAAACAATAGAATAAGTGAGTTTGGTATAACATGAATTTCTTCAGATTTCACACATTTAACAGGCAGGGAAGAGTATATGTACGGTTCCTTCATTGATCATGTAAAAAGAGTGAAAGAACTGAAGAAGATAATGGAAACAGTCATACTAGACTTTCCATGGACTAAGATGTCAACATTGAAACTGATTCGGAGGACAAACACTATGCACTTCCTTACTGGACCTCTTGTCATCGCTGTCAGCAAAAATTATCTTCACTTCCTTGCTCGAACAGACTAGATGGTCGCCATCCCTGATAACCGCATATCGTCAATTTCAGCTCCATTCTTGCTAGAAACTCTGAGCAGAGGAAGCCCAATTTCTTCTGTGCCATCTCCAAGAGCTCCTGAAAGTTACCTGGGAGTAGCATAAGCTTCCCCTCAGTGTCTCCCACTTCAGGACAACTAACAACCACACGGATAGCGGTCGTGCCCCAAAAGACTTGCTGGCAGTTTATTACAGTTATTGCTTAAAAGCACATCTCTCTCACCGCTATGTGCAGCTGCCATAATGCCAAACAAAGAATTGTGGAAGTTTAATTATCCTCTCCTTGAACGCTTTGGCCAAAAGCAGCATCCACATTTCCCTCTGGGATGAAGGAGGTAAATTGGTTCGCTACTAATGGCAGGTGGCGTTTCAGTTTTTTTAAAGATTGAAAAAAGAATTCCTATTTCTTCATGTCCCTGTTGATCCGCTAAATCTCTGGGTGTCCAACCATTGATGTCCGGTTTGTCAATGTCCACCCCTCTATCCAAGAGGAACTTCACTATTTCGATGTTGTCCTCGGAAACAGCGACATGAAGAGCCGTGGTCCCGTTGCTTTTAGGAAGTGTAACATCCCCACCATAATGAAAGATCTCCTTGAGCAAGTCCAGATTATTCTGTTCTGCTGCTGTGCATGAAAATTGACCCACGTCTCCAGATACTAAATTAGCACCATTTTCTGCTAGCAACTTGACCACAGGTTTGTTACCGCCTTTATTGCCTCCCAAAGAGGCACATTTCCTTCTGAATCTGCAATTCCAATTCAATTAGCCGATAGCAACCATTGACAACCAATATGCTCATAATAAATTCAGTCACAAAAACCAGATGAACAAGGTTGTTAATGCAGTCAGACTTGCGAGGATAATTCAGCGGTTTCAAGGATGTTACAAAATAATTTAGTCTTATGACCACCTAGAGTTTTGCTCTATGAAGGTTAGGTCTGACGGCGGAATAATCTGTGTCCAAAGAAGGCAATTGTCAGGGTGACTTATCATTCTTTGAATACGGAGAATAATGGATGGTGTGCCATAAGCAGTCGGAATTAAAAACTGTGTCTCATCCAGAAAGTCAGTATATCCATTTGTATGGCAAAAAGTCTACAACAGCTACAGAAGGAAGTGACGGAAACAAGATGCTGATGACCAAAGGATAGACCTTGTTTTGTCCCTCTTCATGCATCAGGCAACATGCTGAGAACAATAGCTTGAGGAAGTCAACCAGGACTTCCGCATGTGAATTCATTATATTGAACACAAAAGAAAATAGAATTAGTACCATATCATGTGTGCCAGTGGTGGCCATAATTGGCAAAAAAAGAATGAGCAAATCCGCCATTCTTTATTTAACACTGTGCCTAGGGTCATCTCAATATAACTGCTTATCAAATGCAAGTGGACAACTGCACAACATGATGTCAGGTTTGATTTGAGGGAAAACTAAGTTAAAAGGTCAGAATTGATATCCATAAAGGGATGCTTCCTCCATTTGGCTCCATATTTGTAAGAACATTAATACGTCCTTTCGAATGATAGAGAGGTGATAAGGTCCATTGAAGCCCCCAAAACTTCTTAACTACCACTGCATATTCTGGAAAGCTGTTTGGGGTTTATACTTCAACACCCGATGCATTGACTAGGCCAAATCAGATAATAAGCTTGCGTCCTACTCTCATGTTTCAGCAAAACTATAGTTTATGAATCTGGCTATTCATAAGTTCCTTGTAATAAGCAACAGGAAGTAGTCGACTGACAAAAGGAAACATTTTGAAGTCAAAAATTTCCTCAGAGATTAAAAGAAAAGACCAACCTCGACTATTAGGATCTGCACCATAATCCAGAAGGAGGCGCGCACAATTCTCGCTTCCTTTAGATGCTGCGATATGCTGGATTCACAAAACACAAAAAGAGAGTTGGTAATCTGTAGAAAGTAACATCAAGGCAAAGACAACAGGCAAATTCTACGAACCAAAGGTGTCCTCCCACTGTTATCTGATTCATTAGGATCTAGGCCCCGCCTGAGTAGTTGGCTCAAAATCAAGTCATTTCCTCTCAACGTGGCAAAGCATAAACTGAGAGGCAGGTCCAATCGACCGTGTGCCAGCATCTTCTCTGCATCCATCAGAATGCTCTCCATGAACGGATCCTTAAGGTCTTTCAAGTGCTGGTCAACAAAGAAATGAAAACGAAAGGGTACAGTAAAATTCATCCAGGAATCTGGATCAAAAGTTGAGTGAACATGAACTAAGAAGACAATGGCAGGAACTGCAGTATTTTAGTGTTCCCAGCATACACACCTGAAGGAGATTATTCATGATAATGGTCCCATCTCCAACGTTAGACTGGATTATATTGAAGAATGTGGTACGATTCAGCCGTAGCAGTTGGCTCAATCGTTTCGTTCTCACTGTGAAAAGCTGTGGCCTGTAGCATAGTACACCAATCTCACCGCAAAGATCACCACTTTTTGCCTCTCCAACAGCCTGAATCAGTTTACAGTCATGTCGTTGTATGTTTTGTTAAAGCTTACAAGAAATTTCTTTTAATTTTAAGTGGCCAATGGTATATTGATGTTTTGAGAAGTATACATGCCTGTTCAGTTTCATTCTTAAGAACCAGTAGATCCTGCAAGACATCAGGTTAAAAGAACTATTAAGGATATCTTTTCGCCAGACAAGGAAAAGAACTTTGAAATACGACCATTAAACAAAACGGCTAATGTCTCCATACTGAAGAATTCGGTAAACCTGTCGACTTCTACCCACGATTTCTGAAGTAACCTAAGATTTACAATTACACATTTAGGGCGATCAAAGCAAGTACCGCAGCGCCAGTGACGAGAATGTAGAAATCTGTTGGTGCTTCATTTCGCAAGATCACATCTTCTTTTGGAGGAAAATACTCGGCTTTCATTTCTGAGACCTTGATGTATATACACAAGGAAAGGTCTTCTCTAAGAATAATGACCAATGACACAAAGTAAATTTAGAATCAAGCAAAATTATTAGAGGGGGCAACTCTGCTTTTTTTTTACCAGCTGAAAAAGCATGTCATTTGAAATGCCACGGAATAAGTACGCCTTGTCCACGATAGAGTAAAAAAGATAATGCAAGATGCTGGATCGGATGGCTTTAGGGAGAGAATCGAGAGTCTGTTGTTGCTGAAGTCCCTCTGAATCTGTTCTAAACTTGAGACATAAATGAGCAAGCATCTGATCTTGTAGCCGAGGAGGCAACTGGTTCCTTTGAGCAAAACTTGAGGCAGCGTGTATCGTATCCCTCTGGCACAGAGTATGAATGAATAATTTAACTTTTCAATTTGTAGGATACGTTTTGAAGTCATGAGTGCTTTTACTCATGGAGATCAGTCTTTTCAAGTGCCCTATCTACTCATTCAAGTACCAAGTTAGACCTTCGGATGGAGAGATTTTACTCACAAATTTTCTGGTGCGACTCGTACCGTGAACGACCAAGTTCGTCATGTTACCAATCAAGTACGCCGTCAAACCAAGGTTGAAAAGCATGAAGAATATGTCGAAAAGCATCTCCCTCACGTTCACCGGGTGCAGGTCACCATATCCAACGGTTGTTAAAGTAGTGATAGACCAGTAAAGTGAAGTCACATACCGGATCCACAGGCCTTGCTGGAGAATAAATTTCCCCATCCAAGTTCCTGCTGGGTCATGATTACGAGCGGCGAGAAGATAATAGAAGCATCCTGCACAATGGACTGCAAACACAGTAACCTGCGAAAAGGAATACGAATTCTTGTGAGACACCAACAACCTCGGAGAAGGCCATTGCTTTTATATCAAAATGGTATTGCAAAAGATGGATTCAATACTGACACAGATGAGTCTTGCACACCGGACCCAAAAGTAGTTATAATTCCTATCTTTCTCCATTCTGATAAAAGAAGGATAGACAAATTTCAGATGCTTGCACATATACAACAGAATAAAGAGACTCATCGTGCAAAACGCATCACTACCTCGAAAAAAGGGCGCTGACCCTTCGGAGACGCCAAAGGCGGAGCATGTTGAATAGGCCATAGCTCCGGAGAGGCGAGGGTGAGATTTTGTGAGCAAGTTCGGAGGGAATGGTCGATATGACATCAAAGACAAACCACGAGCTCATATACCTCCAAGCAATCTTTTTCGGGTCATCGACAAGTACATAGGTGGCTTTGTCGAGGTAAGCCACGAAGAAGGTAAGGACAATATCGATGGCAAAGAATCCATTGACGACATTGTCAGTGATGGACAACGGCTGCTTCGGCTTCTCAAGAAAGCCAAACTCAAACGGGGACGCCCAAGCAGTGTAGACAACAAGAAGAACCAGGAAATTCTCCCACATCCTGAAACAACCAGATTTGTCCGATTTTTATCAGGCTAACTGAACAAGTCAACCGAGCATCGACAAGAATCTCCAATCCAAATGGTTTTCAGGCGACCGCTCAAACTTTTCAAGTAAAAAAAAACGAGAAAACATCAAAAACCATGTGAGCAGAGACATATCACAGCTCACAATTTAGATAAAGAACAGAGGAAGTGGGACAAGATCCCCCTTTTAGTTTAGAAAAACAATGGAGCAGATACTATTAACAGGGAAAGCAACGGGTCGACACCAAATTCACCTGTAACGGCGATCGAGTTGGGATACGATGAACCTGCGAAGCCGAACGGTGCGGTTGCTTCTGGCGCCGAGGGAGGGCAAAATGCCGGTGGAGAGACTGTAATGGCTGCTTCCATCTCTCGAAAAGGCCTGTGTCTCCTCTTGAACGCAGGCCGAGAGTGACGCACCGCACAACACTCCTCCCCTGTTTCGGATTAAACCCTCCATGTCTTCTTCTTATTCTTCTTGCTACAACAGACAATCTTCGGACAAGAAAGAGGTCCCCTGTTTTGATACGAAACAAGAAGTTGGGCTGGTTGTCGTTGCTTTCTTATGTCATCTCTCTCTCTCCCACTCTCTCTCCCGCACAGTGCATTTGGATCTGTGTTTCCCTCCTTCGGGGCCAAGACTTGTTATTTCCGCCGACCATAACATATAAAATAAGAATGGGTTGCCCAGCTCCACCCCTTGTCGGGTCATCATAAATATATATGTTTAAATCAGATGTAACGTTGGAGGTTTATTTATAAAAACAAACTAAGAAGTGTTATCCCACGTCGAAAAGATGTGAGTACGCACGTGAACTAGATTTAGCACCAATCAATAATTATCATTGTGGTCTATTGAGACGGTGCGATTATTCACAATTCGCTTTTACAACTTTGAAGAGGTGAGTTCAAATTGTGTATGTTCGTATATAAATTCTTAACCTTTGAATGGTTGTGTCTATTCGGATATAACTCCTTAGCTTTTGAAAAGTCGTGTCTATTGAAATATTTTCTCTATAAATTACTAAATGTGTCTATTCAATTTATAACTTCATCTTTCATTTTCGTCTTTTTTAAAGGGAAATACAGCCACTCTTTTCAATTATTTCCTAGAGATCCTGAAGAATTATCAAAATTGTCATCTCCTATTCTTACTGAGACTTTATTGTATCTTGCAGGATATTTGCTAGAAATCATTAGTAATATTGTAGGGCAAATAAATCCTTAAAGAGAGTATTATCATACTTTAAATCTAATTCCATTTTTTATCCTATTTCCGATGATATTTTTCGACTTTAGTCACTAACCAAAAAAAAAATTACTCTAGAGATACTAAGAATATGTTTTGATATTGACTGGATTGCAAAGTGCTGTGTGGTAAAAAATAAAATTGTATAAGCGATGAGCAGTTCAATATTTGGTTTTTTTTTTTTTTAAGTTGCGCCATTGAAAACTGGGCAAGGCAGCTATTTGAATGTAGTTACCAATGACAATCTATCAATCTGAGCCATGGTTGGAAAATGTTTTTTTAGCTTAGGAATACAGGCTAATAGCCATGTGGCCATACTGATAAAAAGATTAGGGTTAAGAACGCTAATATCATAAATATGGAGTTCAACTTCCACACTCCGTAAAAAAGCAGAACAAAAGTCAAAAAAGAAGAAAGTTAAAAATATGACAGACAAAATCAATTTGTATAGTCAATTTGTGACACAATATGACAAAGCCTTGTTAATTGCTTTAAATGTGACTTATAAATCTAAGGGCTTTGTTAAAGGCGTGTCTCCGGTACTCTTTAAGCACAACAAATGTTTTTACTTCCAATGTATTGATTATACATAACACCTAGGTGACATAGAGTCGAAAAACAAATTTTCCTTATCTAAGGTGTAGACTTCATAAATTAATTTTGAAAAAATTTCAAATAAAGGCTGGAAATGCCCTCATTTTTTCAAATAAGGGTCTAAAGTGGTCTGTGTTTTAAATAATGGCTTAAAATGCCCTCCTTATTTCAAATAAATACATGAAGTGGCCATGATTATTTCAAATAAGGCCCTAACCTCATCGGTCAACCAACTATTCCTGCCATTCAAGGGCATTTTCCTCAAAACACAATTCAGCTTAAATTTTAATTAAATTAAATTAAGAAATAAAAAAAAGTTAAAAAAAAAAAACACAGGTGAGAAGTAGCCCTCTCAACTGTGGTTCTATTTTCTTAGTTTTTTTTAATTCTTAAAAAATAGAATAGGGAAAAAATAAAAATAAATGACAAAAATGTCCCTAACCAATTAGTAAGAGACACACTATTTTATATCTTTATTTGAAATAATATTGAAGGCCCTTATTTGAAATAATGGGGTACTTCATGCTTTTATTTAAAACAAAATCCACTTCGAACTTGTATTTGAGAAAAATGAGGGCGTTTCGAGCTCTTATCTGAAATTTTTTCATTAACTTTCTTTAATTTTTTTGTTAAGGGTTATTAGGGAATGAATTGCCCAATCTCACGATAACCATCAGCGAAAAATGATTAAACATTGCTCATTAATCGTGAAATCTTTAGATTGCCACGTGTACTTGGATGGAAAATCCGGAAGTGCTGCTGGAGATTTCTGTCCATTTTTTCGATCTTGTTATGGCTGCGTTTGGGAACAGTTTTCTCAAAGCAAAAATTTAGGTGTTTGGCAAAAAATTTCCAAACATTCTCAACTAAAAGTCAGCCTTGAAAAAGCTAAAGCTCAAGATAGCTTGAAAGCTCAAGGTAGCCTTGAGCTTTGCAGCATTCTCGGCATACTGAGAATGAGTTAATGAATATTTTTAATTTTCAATCTCGCCATCACTCGGTCTTCATAATTCCACATTTGCCTTCACGTCTTCATTTCTCCCTCCCCCACCTCCTCCCCTCTTTGGCTCCTGCTGCTCTACCACTCCTTCACCTTCAATTCTGTGGAGGAGGCTGTTGTCGAATGTTGTCATCGCAAGCACTGCCTTCACATTGAGCCCTCTCTCCATGCCCTCCACCGCGATAACTACCCCTTGCTACTGAGGCGAAAACGGCAAGGTCGACCCTTGCCTAGCCATGGCGAGGCTCGACCTCACCGTTGCTACCTCATCTCTAGCCAATCGGCAGACCAGTTGGAGGTAGGAGAGGGGTTGGGAAAGGAAAAATAAAAAGAAATAAAAAAGAAAATAAAATTATTTAAAAATTTTCATAAAATATTAAAATATTCAATCGCCGGCCAGTTAAAAGACTTTTCAAATTTATGTTTACCAAACAGCATTTTTCCAAAGCTACATTTCAAGGAATTTTTCAATTACAGTTTACCAAGTAGTTTTTGCATTTCACAAAATCCATTTAATCTAAATGTCTTTGCATTTTCCCAAAGGCTTTTCCAAAAAACCGAACCAAACACATCCTATGTTTTTCCGTATTTGGCCTTTTTGTAACTGCACGACGTCCTAACCAATGTTCTCTCGCTTGGACACAACGTAACTATTGAATTACTAAAAATTCGAACTAAAGACATGAAATTGTCCTTAGTTACTTCAATAAGAGTCTGAAATGACCCATATCAATTCAAAATAGAGGCCTAAAATAGCTATGACAGTTTCAAATAAAAGGCCTCAGCCACCGACTAAATATTCCAGCAAATTGAGTTTTTTTTTTTCCCTTTGATGCGCTAACGAGGACCCAAAGACTCATCAGAGTTGTGCAAGGCTGGCCCTCGCATGTGGCTTTTCGAGGGCGCCCTTGCCAGGGCGAGATTCACCTTTGGGACGATGAGGGTGGCCCTCGCCAGATCGAGCGAGGGGCCCCTCGCCCAACCCGTACGTGCATTGCCATTGGTGAAAAGAAATTAGAAAAGGGAAAAAACTAAAAACGAAACACCCTTGACCAACTTTAAGGTCAAATCTTATTTGAGATTGACATAGCCATTTCAAGCCCTTCTTTAAAATAATGTCTACTTCATACCTTTATTTGAGAAAATAATGGCACTTTAGTTTAGCCCTTATTTAAAACAATATTTTATTTCATGCCTTTATTTGAGAAATGATAGGACTTCAAGTTCTTTTTTTTTTTTTTTTTTGGAATTTTCCTTTGTGCTATCAGTGATTCCCTCATGCCGACTCGATTTGCAACTCATGTGATTAAATCTTTTTTTTTAAGTGGAAAATATTAATATTTTCGTGATTCCATATTGATATATGATTGACGGGTTACAAAAGATATCCGTCCACATGAAAATATTATAAAATTTACTGTTGAGATAATGTCCACGTTTATATGCATCGATTAAAAAATGTTGAGGAGAAGCAAGAATCTTTAGAAATCTCTGGATAATTTTTTTAGAGAAAATTTTAAATAAGGATCATTATTTCAAATAATGACCTCATCAAGTGCCATTTTTCATCATTTTTTTCTTTTTTTCCTTTTTCCCATTTCTTTTTATTTTTTTATTTTTCCCCTTGTTTTTTTCCCCTTTTTTCCTTTTTTTTCTTTTTACCCTACATCCGGGCGGAAGTGTGCCAAGCC